>CAUZXS010005913.1:0-5000 GCA_963585895.1 Sepioteuthis lessoniana
TACCCCACTGCACGGGGTATGCTACAGTCCAAGCCGAGTACCTTTGGTGGTGTAACGGTTAGCAAGCTTGACCAGCAAACCTACACGAGTGAGTTCGAGTCTCAGTTATAGGAGGTGGGTCTTTCTTACATAATCTATATATCTAAACCTTTGAATAATTATTCTTTTTTCATTGTTCTCGCATTAAAAATGTTTGTTGAATTTTACATCTTGACGTCTGTTGTTATAATTGATTCGAACGGTTCGAACCAGGAAAAAAATTCTTTATATATATATTTTTTTTTCATCATACAACGTGTGAAAGCACGTGCGATACCATGTCCTCATCAGCCGCCATCCATGGATGATAACACAGTTTCGGTAGCTCAAGGCGGTACTGCCACCCCTGGCGCTACCATGCAGCTTTTGCCACCGGACAGGGTATTAAGAGAAATATATATATATATATATATACGCCAGATCAATTAAATGCAGAGACTACATTGGACGTTAATCTTCATTTTCTGAGTGCAGTTTGTGATTTAAAAAACGCGTTTACTTTCGGCGGTTGATGTTATTACGCGTTTACAGTAACCGTTTCTTACGTAATCACACGGGAAAGGTGATTCCGCGTGTATTACCTTCATGCTGAAAACTTTCTCGCTTTCGACCAAATCCAACTTGATGCATATCGCGCCGTGTTCTGAAGACGATTCGAGGCAACTTTCAAACTGCGGCCAGTGATTCCTATTTTTGAAAGAAACGAAATGACTGAGTGTCCTATAAAACCACGACAACCAACCTCAATAGGAATCACATGGCATATCCAACCCTTTTCCACGCAGTCGGCACGCAGTGTCTCGTAGCGGTTTTTCTTCCGCTCTTGTGCTTCCCCCCGGTTTTCTTCCCAAGGGACAGTCAATTCTATGAGGAGGACACTCTTCTTTGAATCGGACCATGCTACAATGTCCGGCCGCTTTTCTGTTTGAATAATGTGAACTGGAAATTGTAGAGATGTCTTGAGATCTACTGAAACTTTCCAGTCACTAGCTCCGTTCAGTAGCTTCATGTTAGGATTTTTTTGTTTCCTCGCAGGACATTCACCTTCCTTGAGAAACTGAATTATGGGTTCCTTGGCTGTTATGGATTGCTGATTTGCTGTCTCACATTGTGCTCTTAACAATTCTATTATCACTTCTAATACCTTGTTATGTCGCCATGTGTACATTTGAAGTGAGTGTGGACATGCAAATAAGACGTGGCGCAAAGTACCCCGATCACTTTTACACGACAAGCACAGGTCCGAATTGGTATATCCCCATAATTTTAGGTTGGTCGCATTTGGTAAGAGATCATAAGTAAAGCGAAGAAGGAATGATATCGCCAGTGGTTCCATTGCAATTAAGGATTTCCACGATAATTTAATTGGTTCGATATCATTCCATTTTGTCCAAGCACATTGTTTGGCCTGAGTAACAGCACTGGCTTTTCTTTGCTCTTCCTCAAACATCCTGACTTCTTCGCTCACCATGTCTCTTTTTCCTTTTGGGTCCATTTTGAAGAATACCTTTTTGCTCGTGCTACCCAACCCAGCTCGATTGGTTTGAGTGACGCCTATGATGTCTTTGATTCGTAGGCTGCATTCCGCCTCCTGGGCGGTTTTAACGGCCGACCACTTCGTACCTGATTTTATTTCTGGATACGCCTTCCGAATGATCTCGTCGGCTGAGTCTTTCATCATCATGTGAAGGCGTACTTTCCCAATTTTGAATTCTTCTACCAGTGAGGATATTGAGAGCTGTAGGTTTCCAGAATTGGTATATAAACCCACTTTCGAAAAACAAGGAGGAACTCCGAGCCACTTACGCAGGTATTTGTTGCTGTACTGTTGGATCCGTTCAACACGAGATATCGCAATCTCGTACATCTGTAAGGGCCACAAAAGACGGGGTAGCAGACCATGTTGGTAACACCAAGCCTTCATCCTTCCGGGTAAACAAGTTTTATCAATTGATCTTAGTCCCTTCAAAGCTATTTTCTGGACCTCTGTACCCCTATGACGATCAGTCAGTGGGATTGATTAAAGACGTCCGAGACTCTTTACCGGCTCCTCCCTGACTGTTGGGATCTTATCACCCCCAATTTTGAAATGGATCTCCCTGACAGATCCTCCGACTAACGATAGGCTTCGACTTTTCTTTGGCTTAGCCTTCATTCTCGCCCATGTGAAAAGGTCATAATACCTTTGTAGTAAACCATCGGCAGAGATTTGGGATGGGACGAGAATGATGATGTCGTCCATAAAAGCTCTGGAAGGAGGAAGAGTCAGATGATCATTTTTCATTACTCCTTCCGACGTATTTGCTGCACCTCGTAAAATGAGTTCCATAGCTAGAACGAAAAGAAATGGGGAAATCACACAGCCCATCATGATGCCAATCTCAAGTGCCTGCCACTTGGTGGTATAGTTTTTAACGGTAAATTTCATGAAAGCTGAATTGAAGTATTTCATTATGATTTCCCCAACCTTTCTAGGGAAGTTGAAAAATTCAAGGGCCATTCGGATTAAGTGGTGTGGAACTGAACCGTACGCATTAGCAAGATCAAGCCAGATCACATGTAGTTCTGTTTTGTCCCTTCTAGCTGAGAGTATTGAGTTCTATATCATTTGTGAATGTTACAGACATCCGGGAAAGCCAGGTATCCCAGCCTTCTGGACAGATGTATTTATATAATGATTGCTCACCAGAAAGGTTGTCATACGACGAGCAAGAACCCCAAAAAATATTTTCCCTTCTACATTTAGGAGGGATATAGGGCGAAAATTTGTGATACCTTTTGACTGCATTTCCTTTGGTATCCAAATACCATCGGCCAGACACTATTCCTGTGGTACAATAGCCTTCTTCCAAGCCTGCTGAAAGAGGATAGTGAGTTTCCTGAGGACACGTGGGCAGTTTTTATATAACTTGTACGATATCCCATTCAAGCCCGGGGCACTACCTGCGCGGGCCTTATGGACGAAATCTCGAACTTTTAGTTTTATCCCGCTATCATCAAACATAACCGTTGGATCTTGGGGTTTTGGTAAATCTCTTAGAGGAGGTATTGGGATACCGTTTAAGTCATCTGAGTATGTCATCTTCAAATGATTCTCGAGTTCCTCCTTCGGTACATCAAGCTTGCCACTCTTTGATTCCACGAAAAGCTTTTTTGCGAAAGCGTAAGGATTTGAGTAGAATGCTCTCCGAGCCTGACGCTTTTTCTTTCGATGTTTTCTCTGATTTTAAGCTCTGGAGATCACCAAAATCCTTTTTTTAATATCATTTAGGATATTCTGAAGTTCCGGCCTCTCATGAATCGGGGCTTCTTTTAATCGGCGCTTCAGCATTCTCTTAGCTTTCCTTTCTGTATCTGTCGTCTATTCGGTCGTTTTCCTTCGGTTTTATCTTTTTTATTCGTTACTGCACCAAACCATTCCAGACAAACGTCATATATAACTCTGCAGAAAGATGACAATTGATGATCAATGGGGCCCTTAAGATGGGTGGTGAGCAAAAAAGAAAGCTCCTGGTCTAAGTTTGTCCAAGTAGCTGTCTGATTACCCTTGGGCCACTGAATTCTTGGCTTGTGAGGAATGTCTCCAGGACGCTGTCGCCTAACAATGGACCCTTAAAAACTGTGGGGGTATTCCTGATTCATAAGCCCATCATTCGATTTACATTCTCCGGTAGGAGAATTACGTTGTTTGCACCAGCGTGCCTTGTGGATTCATAACCCTTGCAAGCTGTTAAATTCTCTGCCGCAATCACACGTTGTAGCTGGGTCCATATCCAGTTCGTTACCGTTAGAGCAAGTATGGTGGGTGATATATTCTCCCTCCCCGCTACAGACACCCTGAGGGCATTTTCCTTTAATTGTCTTATCCATATTTGTCACTCCAACTTTCTGGAGAGTCACCTTGTCTTTCCAAAGAGCCATCTTGCTTTCCAGAGAGTCTAATTTTCATCATACAACGTGTGAAAGCATGTGCGATACCATGTCCTCATCAGCCGCCATCCATGAGTGATAACACAGTTTCGATAGCTCAAGGCGGTACTGCCACCCCTGGCGCTACCAAGCAGCTTTTGCCACCGGACAGGGTATTAAGAGAATCATATATATCTATATATATATATATATATATGTGTGTGTGTGTGTGTTTGTGTGTGTGTGTGTGTAAAAAGAATTCTTTTTTTTTTGTAGGTCTCAAGAGAGAAAAAGTAAATATTTCAAAATGAATCGGTTCACAAAGAGATTTATTCCCTTTTAAAAATCATTTAGTTTTCCCGCAGCATTTCCAGGCTAAATCTCTTTGTGGACCTATTGACTTTGATATATATATATATATATCAAAGAATTTTGGGTTCATTGGTTTGTATGGTTATACGTAACAATATATATATACATATATATATATATTTGTCCAGTCGGGCTGTAGAAAGCACCGACTGCGCCTTTGCAGAAGTGTAAGACGCCCCCACCCTACGAGTGTTCAGGATATGACACTAAACAATCTGATGGTGAGGTTACAGTAATGCTGGGACTTTGTGGGAATGTAGAGCACTCCTTCGTTGGTCCCAGGTCCACTTTAGCCCGGAATGGTAGCACCTGATAGAACTAAACTGCTTACTTTTGCTAAACTGAATTACTTGAAATAGAACTGTTTTGGCATGTAAATTGCGTACTTATGCTAGACAGTATTGTTTGAAATAAAACTATTTTGACATTTAACGGTGTGTAAAAAAACTATATATATATATATATACTAAACTAAATCGTTTGAATTAGAACTGCTTGACAAAACTGAATAGCTTGAAATAGAAATGTTTTTGACAATTAAACTGTGTACTTATGCTAAACTGAATTGTTTGAAATAGAACTGTTTAGTTGTATGAAAAATGGATTTGGCATTAAATAACCTACAAAGGTTAATATGCTATAAACCCAAACAAACAAATATATATATATATATATATATA
>CAUZXS010005913.1:7500-42500 GCA_963585895.1 Sepioteuthis lessoniana
TGAGGTTAGTCAGTGTTGTGATCTGTTTGGAGCCAGAAAGAAGACACAGAAGAAGAAAAAGTAGGTTGAACAGGTGTATTGAATAAACAGAACATATATACAAAATAAGAGAGTTAGTAGAGCTGATAGAAGTGTCCGCCCTAAACTGTCATGTGGTGACAGTGATGTGATATGAAACTAAATGGTGAGGCTCCAGCCTTTAGAGAATGTTGAGTGCTCCTTCATTGCCTTTACTCCCTGGTCTACTCTAACCCGAAGTGGTAGTACCTGTTATGGTCCTCTCTATGGGTCAAATAGAATTATTTAATCATCTATTATACATAAAACCATTTAACTGTGCGCAAACGAATGAATAATGTTGAATAGAATTATTAGTATTATATAGCAATACTTGAAACCTTTTAGTGTCCTGAGTATGACATTAAACTACATTTGATGGTATGATTCCAGTCTTGGAGTATGATTCCAGTCTTGGAGTAAGGGGAATGTGAAGTATCCTTTCGTTACCATTACTCTTAGGTCCACTCTGACTCGAAGTGGTCGTACCTGTTAGGGTCTCATCTATGGGTCAAAAAGAGCTGTTCGATATTTGACTCAGGATTATTAAGATTAAATAGAATTATTTGTATTAAATAGCAATACTTGAATCTATTTAACTTCTTTTCTTTATTTCTCTTAATTATGGCTTATCATGTGATGACATGGATGAAACGGTTATGCTGCAAAAGAAATACAAAACTCGGCATAACTGGGTGGGAATGGGGATCTAATGAGAATTGTGCAAGAGATTAAAATTTAACCTTGCTGACAAATGGTTTATGCACAAACCAGGATCAGTTTAAGAAAATGTGACATAAATTCTCTGGGATTTGGAGAGACAAACGGATTACTTAATCCCAGCCAGAAGACCAAACCTACAATTAATTAACAAGAAGAAATGAATTTGTCATCTCAGGGACTTTGTCGTTCCAGCGAACCGCCGAGTGAAAATAAAAGAAAACTAAAAAATAGATAAATTCTTCAGAGAACTGAAACAGTTGTGGAAAATGACTTGAGGACTTGAGGAAACAGTGAAAGACCAACACCTAATGCTGATGTGAAAAACAAACAAGGAGTAAAATAATAACAAAAAATGGTGAACTGCATCAGTAATAATGGAAATCCTGGGTGTGATAAAAAAAAAAAAGGAACGGAAAAACATATTAACATAATATCTGGCAGTTTCAGCCCAAAAAATTAAGTTGCACTGATCTTGCTAGACAAAGCAAACAAAAGTTTCAGCCCATGTGAAATACAAAAAAATAGCTCATTGCGGAACAGCTCATATCTTCAGGAGAGTACTATCAATGTGACTGAAAAATATCACCCAAAAGATGCAGCGAAAAACATAATCACATACAATACATATAATCATAACTTTCCCTCACCCTAAAAGAAGGGAGAGAATTTGCTGTAAAGTGGATCTTGCCGTCCCAGCTGACCAGTGTGAGAATTAAAGGAAACAAAAAGAGAGACAAGTACTTAGACCTTGCTAAAGAATTAAGAAAGTTGTGGAACATGAGGATGACGGTGACAACAATTGTAGTTGGTGCGCTTGAAACGATCCCCAAAGGAATGCCTCGGATTATATATATATATATATATATATATATATATATATATATAAGATGTATAATGAGCTAAGGCCGAAATCGGTCGAAATTAGTACATTATTGATATCTATTTACCATTGTTTATGTGTCGATTTTTTCAGTCAACCCCTAATATTTATATATATATATATATATATATAATCAGACTGTTGATATATGTAGCTAGGTTGTGCTATGGTTTGTAGCATAATGATTGTGTTACAATTTGTGTGGACATTTCCACAAAAGCTTGATTAAACCTGTTAACGGTCAATTGATGAGGATTTTTTCTTGATTTGAATTACCCAGGAAATTAACAAATCAAACTCCTCTTCAGATTTGTTATTCTATTCTGTGGATAAAATTTGCTGGTCTGATTCCAGCTGACTCAACAAATTACAGAGAAAACTGTCGCAACTGGACAGCCAAACATTGACGCTTCCTATCTGCTGATTTCGTATCAAAAATATATTTTGGTGCGCTTGAAACGATCCCCAAAGGCTTGAAAAGGGGGCTGGAAGAATTCGAAATCGGAGGACAAGCTGAGACAATCCAAACTACACCATTGTTGAGGTTGGTCAGTGTTGTAATCTGTTTGGAGCCAGAAAGAAGACACAGAAGAAGAAAAAGTAGGTTGAACAGGTGTATTGAATAAACAGAACATATATACAAAATAAGAGAGTTAGTAGAGCTGATAGAAGTGTCCGCCCTAAACTGTCAGGCTCGACTGCTGGGAGAAAGTCGGTATTTGTCGTTCATCCCACCGACTGGACGAGTGTGGCACAAAGCATTTTTAAGAGGGTCCAAGTGCAGGGTCGTAGCTCAGACACGCCCAGCGGCTTCAAACATGCCTTAGGCCCCAAGGATGGTTGGAGCCAGGTGGGCAGCCCCCTGAGGCTCGAGGATGCCGGATTTGACGCGCCTGAGATGAATACCGGCTTATCGGGATCCATATCAGACGGCCTCGACCAACTGCCACCGGAATTAGAACACATCCGACCAGATCCGAGTACCGATCAACACGGCCGACGGAAGTGTGTCCCAACCCAGCGACGCCCAGCAAGTATTGCATACGCTCTACTCTGCTGGGATAAAGTCGGTATTTGTTGTTCGTCCCACTGACCGGACGAGTGTGGCACTACGCCTTTTTGTGGATCCGGGCGCAAAGCTGTAACCCAGATACGCCCGGCGGCTCCAAACATGCCTTAGGCACCGACGGCATTAACCAAAAAAGTAGCACTTTAGGTGCCAAGCGATAAACCTAGCTTCTCCAACGAGAGTTAGAGTCAGAGGGAAGGGCCCCCTGAAGTTCGAGGATGCCGGTCGAGGCTAACGCCTTAAGGCATTATCAAAGCGCACCACGACATGAATGTCGGCTTACCGAAATCCATGTCAGACGACCGCGACTGGCTGCCAGTGGAGCCAGGAAACACCCGACTAGATCCGTGTACCGACCAACACGGCCGATCAAAATGTGTTCCACTCCATAAATGGGAGAAAAATCAATATTTATCGTTCGTCCCACCGACCGAATGAATGTGGCACAAGACCTTTTTTTTAGGTGGATCCGGGCGCAAGGCCGTTGCCCAGGCACGCCCGTCGGCTCCAAAAATGCCTCAGGCCCCATCAGTATTCTCTTAAGAATGGGCGCCTCAGGCGCCAGGCGAAAAACGTAACCCCTCCCAGGAGGGTTAGAACCTAGGGGGACGGCTCCTTGAGGTTCAAGGATACCAGTCAAAGCGCACCTCCACCGACTGCAACTGGAACTAGGACACACACGACCATATCAGTGTGCCGACCATATCAGTGTGCCGACCAACGCAACTGACCGAAGTGTGTCCCAGCCCAGGAACTCCCAGAAAGAAGTGCATACGCTCCACTCTACTGGGAGAAAATTTGGTATTTGTCGGTATTTGTCGTGCATCCCACCAACCGGACAAGTATGGCACAAAGCCTTTTTTCGGTGGATCCATGCGCAGGGCCGTAGCTCAGACTTCTCCAGCGGCTCCAAAAATGCCTCGGGCCTCGTCGGCATTCCCGACTGAAGTGTGTGCCACCCCAGCGCCTCCCAGAGAGTAGTGCATACACTCTACTCTGCAGGGAGAAAAGTCTCCGTGAGAATAAAATAGGGTTAGTATTTATGAAGGAGGAAGAGTTCATTGTCGTGTAGGTCGGTCATCATAACAGCCAGAGTTCTGAAAAAATCTTGGAGACCTGAGGAGACTTGCTGTCACTGAGAATCCAGTGAAAGACAATCAGCTAATGCGGGTGTGAAAAACTCGAAAAAATAGAAGAAGAAGAAGAAGAAGAAGAAGAAGAAGAAGAAGAAGAAGAAGAAGAAGAATAATGTGTCAAGAAAAGAAGAACGTGTCAAGAAGAAGGGAGAGGATCCCCCTGGACTGAAGATAGTGTCGATGCATCGATACAACGACTCGAAGACTACATAAAAAGCGTAAATGAAGACTGATTACAGTGACCAGAAACAATGCAGACAACACAAAGATCAAAATAACCAGAAAACAAAATAGGAAGAAAAACAACTGTATGGATATTTCAAGCGACAAACAAATGTAATCTCACTCGAGAAAGAGAAACCTTAAGAAAGAAACTGAATTTCTTCTGATAGCAGCACAAAACAACGCCATAAAGACCAACTATGTCAAAACAAAAATAGACAAGACGCAAAAAAATAGCAGATGTAGATTATGTGGTGATAGAGACGAACTAATCATTACATAATAAGCAAATGTAGTAAATTAATGCAAAAAGAGTATATGACTAGACACGACTGGGTGGGAAAAGTGATCCACTAGGAATCGTGCAAGAAGTTTAAATTTGTCCCTACGAACAAATGGTATATGCACAACCCAGAATCCATTCTGGAAAATGAGACGCAGAAACACTCTCGGATTTTGAGATACAAATGGATAATCTAATCTCGGCTAGACGACGAGAACTAGTGATAATATACAGAATGGGGAACCTGCCTAATAATGGACTTTACTGTTCTGGCTGAGCACAGGGTAAATCTGAAAGACAGAGAAAAGAGAGATATGTACACAGACCTTGCTAGAAAACTGAAAAACTTTGGAGCATGAAAATAACGGTGGTATCAATTGTAATTAGGTGTGCTTGGTACAGTCGCTAAAAGATTGGTTCAGGGATTGGAGGACTTGGAAATAAGAGAACGGGTGGAAACCATCCAAACTACAGCATTATTAAGATCAGTCAGAATACTGAGGAGAGTTCTGTAGACTTGAAGAGAATTGCTGTCACTCAAACTCCAGTGAAAAACTATCTGCTAATGTTGGTGTGAAAAACTCTCAAAAGACTAAAATAATAATAATAATAATAATAATAAGTAAAAGTAAGTAAAGTTGGCGACCGTAGTCGAGGGCGACCAGAAGGCTCCCTTTTCAATAGTTACTACAACGAGGTGTAGAGGAGGGTGCTACTTCTTTTCCTGGATTGCTCCACTTTACCCTTGATACGTACCTTATATTGCTGAGTGTTAAGCAAGGAGGTATCAAGTACCATTTTTATAGTCTTTTGTATGACGCGACCTGGGATTGAACCCAGGTCTCCCGTCTCTTAATTTGTTTGTTTATGGTTAACAAAGTCGGTTGCTGGCTAATTGGACGTTTTGAAACAGTAAATTATCTTTCGATGACTCTTTAGGATTTCCCGCAATTCTTATCTCTGCTCGAAAAGACGGCCATTCAAATGGCATCGCTAACCACTTTGAAGTGAAGTTTTACAGTCATTCAAAAACAATAAATTTTCCTCTCTACGTTGACAAATATATTGGTTTCCTACAATGAAACATGTTTATCTTTATGACCGAAGAAAGATAAAATACTAATGGACTTTAACATTTTCCTTGATTACATAAATATTTAATACGTGAGGGCCTGAAAAGTTCACGACCCAACCTAGAGTTTTTAAGAAAAATATTAGAAAGAATGTGCCAAGTGTTTTGAACTTCAGCATGGATATATGGAATTGTATTTACGTTTACATCATTCATTTCTTGGTAGGACTGAGAACTTTTGTAGTGTAGTCACCGACAACTTCTATATTGGTAATAGCAAATGGGGAGGGGAACACACAAAGATACAACTGGTTTTAACGTTAGGAACTTCGTTGTTTTATTTTCTCTCAATTCAGTCTTTGAGGCCGTGGAGGCTGGAAGAAATGGATAACAGACACAACGTTGGTAGATTCTAAGAACAAGGTTTTTCTCGCATCTTTTTTTCCTCGTCAGCATTTGTCTCCTCGCACCCTAGTCACAAAAAAGATCAGAATCACGAAATCCATGATTTATAGATATTTACTGGGGTCCACAGAACACACCAGCCCTATCACACTTCCGTCTCGGGTGAGTAACCTGTCCCTGTCACCTTTTAGACTTGGTGATCTCCACAAGAACTGTGGTCCGGGGAGTTACATCAAGCAAATCTTGTTACTACTAGCTCACGGGAAGAATTGTTGAATTCTGTCAAATCATCTTTTTCTTCAGCTACCTGCCCTGTCGGCTGGGGTTGTAAAATACCCCAACTACACCTCTGCAGAGGGGTAAGAGCCTCCCAACGTGTGTCTGGATATGACATTAAACCATCCAGCCTAGTCGGCTGGTCTTTAGAATACCCCGACTGTACTTCTTCAGAGGAGTAAGACCCCACCCCTAACGAGTGTCCTTGTGTAGTTTCCACCAGGCTTTTTCTCAAGCGTTTCGTAAGAATCTAAGTAGTGCAACTAAACATTAGTACTGACACAGCTACTGTGTGAAAGAACTTTTGTTTCATTTGATCAAAGAGATCAGATTTTCATTTGACTGATAACCTGTCAACAGCAGTCCATGCCTAACTCATGCGTATGTTAAAAACGCTTTCAGTAGATGAGATATTACTACCGAGATATACAAATTGGTTGACTAATTTCATCGGCTTGTCATTTACTGAGGAGATCAAGTCATCTTGATTTTACGAAGAGGTCAATGCTGCTTACTGGCTGCCTAAGGCTTTGCTTTATCGTTTATTTCCAACGGCTACTAATTTGTTTTATGACATTAAGCATTTAACAAAGCAGTGCGTCATCGGAAATAAACAATAAAACAAATAAAACGCCCGATTAATACGAATAATTATCCTGAACTTTTAATAAAAGAGATTTTACTTCCTTCATTTTTAATAAAGACCATCTTACGACCCGTATGTAATATGGGTAAGGAATTTTTGTTTGACTTTAAAAATACATACCTTACTTAGAGTATTTTCTTTTCCATCCATAGTTTCCACAGTTAGAGCAATAAATTGTATAAGGGTCACACTCTTCGCTAGCATTTTTGCAATAATTTGAAATAAAAGTGACTCTAAGTCCTTTATTTTGATAATGACCATTTTACAATCTATAACGATAAAAACAAAGAGAAAGGTCATTTTTATATACGAATAATTATCCTAAAATCTAATAAAAGTGTAGGGATTACATTCCTTGACTGTTGAACAGTTCTCCTACTAGGAGACAGGAGACTCAAGGATTCATTACCTCCCGTGTCTTCCAAATAGTACAGTTAATGGCCACGAGAGGCCGGGACCAAAGTAGCATATGAAAGAAAGGCGCGCTAAAAGTCAAATTCTTTTTCAACCTCAACAATCCCTTGAAACAGACGTTTCCTGTCCAACAATCTCGTGTCGCATGACACGATAGCTTATCTTCAACACGTGTTCCTTCATTCAACACTTCGATTACATTTTCAAGTACGCATGTTAACTCATACATTAGGACATTTCTCAACATATCCTTTTTATGAACTGTTTTAGCATTTCATGTGATTTTTATATTCATACTGTTAAGTTTGCTAAAGCAATATAATATTTTTGCTATTTCGTCGTTAACTATTCTTGCATTATTTTGCAAGAGGAAATATTAAACCATTATACATTTCCTGAGTTACAGGTGTCCGAATTGTTGTCTTAACTCTTATAATGTTGGCGGTAAGTAATGGTACAGAAATTCGACAAACATACGAATACTATATTCTGTCATCGGTACGAAAGCCTCCGCTACAAAAATGACTACGTATTTTACTTTTAGTAATGAACTTATTAAAACCTGTGGTGAAATAAACAAATAAAAAGGTTTTTCATTCGTTTGGTTTCTTTGTTTAATGGCATATCAACCTTCGTGGAATATTAGATGCTAAAGCCATCCTTGTAGAAGCACAGCGGTAATACTATTTAACCTATAGGTAGACGGATAAAGAGTTTCATACCTTTCCCAAGGGTCAAAAAGTCAAAAAGTAAACGAAATTGCGCGACTATAGTTCGAACTTGCATACTTCGAGTCCTCAGTCAAAAACTTTTAACCCTTACGCGACAGGGACTCACCAGAAAATCCTTTAGATATAAATAATTAACTTAAACTTTAATAAACGTGACTCTTCATCCTTTAGTTTTTTAATAACGACTATTATTATTAGTTTGACTTCTTCCAATACAAATAATTAACATAAACTTTAATGAAGGCCACTCTACATCCTTTATTTTTTTTTGTTTTTTTTAATCATATCATATTTACCAACCCCTCCGCTCGGGCAGGATATGACACAAGGTCAATTTTTTAAGCGAAGTTTAAGAGGTTTGAATTCAGAGTTTTCCTTCTCCTAGACTAGTTGCCTAACCAAGACTGAAGAACCCAGTCTGTCCTACTGTTTACCCATAGCTGGAGGGAGAATAATTGGATTCATACCTTTCCCAAGGGTATTAGTGCTATGTTTTTTTAATAACGGCCATCTTACAACTCTAAAATAAGATGGGTAAGAACAACAAGTAAAGAATAATTCATCAGTCTACTCACAGAAATTTTACTCTGACGAGATGTGTTCATTTCCAAAAATTCTTACCCATGAAAGTAATCGGAATTGTATGCCATATCGACTTTCTTTTTGACATTCAAACAATGCAACTTAACAAACAACAAGCAAGCCCAATCTCAGCAAAGATCCCTTTTCTTTCTTTTCTTTTTCGTTTTTTCTTTTTTTCTTTTGTTTGTTTCCAGTAGGGCATGTGATGTTTGTTTTACCTAATTTCATAGTTCTACTGAACCAAATCCTTAACTCCAACCTTCGCTGTAAACTTGACCTTGACTCCACCCTCAAAGCACGAAATTGTAAACTTAAAACACCGCAAAAACAGAATTTATTTCTGACTCTTGGAAAACCTAACACACACACACACACACACACACACACACACACACACACACACACACACACATATATATATATGAAGATGTATAAATATGAAAAAAAAAACTCAAGATATTCAAAGGATAATTTGCTTTAGAGTTGAATTCTTAGCCAACATTAGACATTCCAGTTTTTTCTTTTAATCTTTATGAGGACGTTTGAATACGTGTTGTTACATATTCTGAATTGTATTTAAATTAAATTTTATTTAACTTCACATATTTAAACGACTTGATGGTTTCATGGAAAAAACGATAATTTAACGTTGGAAAATAATTCAATTATGAGTAAAATCATTCTCTGAATACTTTGTGTTTTTCTTAACTAGCACATTTTCATACCGTCGGATATATATATATATATATATATATATATATATATATATATATATATATATATATATATATATATATAAAGAGAGATAGGCTTAAGTAGATTGATATAATAACTAAGTAACGCTTTCCTAGCAACTATGATATATAAAGTAAATTAAAGTTGGCGACCGTAGTCGAGGGTGACAAGAAGGCTCCCTTTTCAATAGCTACTACACCGAGATGTAGGGGAGGGTTCTACTCCTTTCTCTGGATTGCTCCACTTTACCCTTATATTGCTGAATGTTAAACAAGGAGTTATCAAGTACCATTTTTATAATCTTTGGTATGACGCGACCTGGGATTGAACACAGGTCTCCCGGACCATTGGCGAATACTCTATCCATTAGAACAATGAGTCTGTGTGTGTGTGTGTGTGTGTGTGTGTGTGTGTGTGTGTGTGTGTGTGTGTGTGTGTGCGTGGTTACTCAAAGCCTCACTAAGAGCAGAATGTAACAAAGGTCAATTCTTAAAAGAAGTGCTGCTGATTTGAATTCAAAGTTTTTCATTCTCCTAAACTGGCTTCCTAACCAAGGTGAAAGAATCCAGCTTGCCGTACTATTTAGGAGGAAAAACATGTGGATTCATGTTTTTCCTTTGGTTTGTTGGGTTTTATGGCATATCAACTTTTGTAGGTTATTTAACGCCAAATCCATTTTATGTAAATAATCTGTTCTATTTAAAACAATTCAGTTTAGCATAAGTACACAGTTTAATTGTCAAAAAATATTTCCATTTCAAACTATTCAAGCAGTTATATGTAACAATTCAGTTAAGTGTAAATACAGTTTTAATGTCGAAAAACAGTTCTATTTCAATTAATTCAGTTAAGCATAAGCACACAGTTTAAATGTAAGTACGGTTTAATTGTCAAAAACATTTCTATTTCAAGCTATTCAGTTTACTCAATTCATTTTAGCATAAGTATGCTGTTAGTTCTATTTAACCCATTGATAGGGCCCTCTCAGGTGCTACCACTTCAGGCCAGAGTGGACCTGGGAGCGATGGCAATGAAGGGGTACTCCGCATTCCCCAATGTTCCAGCACTGCTGGAACGTCACCATCAGATTGTTTAGTGTCATATCAGGACACTCTTTGGCGGGGGGGGGGGTCTTACCTCTCTACAGAGTTGCAGTCAGTGTATTCTACAGCCCCCCAGCTGACTGGGGCATTGGCGCGAAGTGAAACGCAAACAGCCATTTCCTTAGAGGAAGAAGTAAAATATCTTTTATTAAAAGTTCAGGATAATTATTCGTATTAATCGCAGACATTTTATTTGTTTTATTGTTTATTTCCGATGACGCACTGTTTTGTTAAATGCTTAATGTCTTAAAACAAATTAGTAGCCGTCGGAAATAAACGATAAAATCAAGCAAAGCCTTAGGCAGCCAGTAAGCAGCATTGACCTCTTCGTGAATTCAAATAAAATAGACTTCAAATATTTTAACCAAGATGGCACGATCTCTTTATTAAATGACAAACCTATGAAATTAATCAACCAATTTGTATACGGTAGTAATATCTCATCTACTGAAAGCGTGCCTGCATGTTCGTAGGTGCGTGTGCGAGATATATATACAAGGGTAGGCTGAGGAAAAGCTCATATGATGATGTCATATCTGCTGTTGATTTTTTGACCAATGAAATCCAAGTACTACAACACTGATGGAAGAAATGCGTGGATCCCAAGAATGGACTTTGTGGAAAAATAAACTTCGTTTAGTCACATTCTGTCATAGTATCTTGGTCAGTCTATAAACTTTTCAGTCGACACTTGTAAACAGTAATACGTGCGAAAGCTACGGAGGTACTGTTTAATTGTAAATTGCTACTCATATCATATATATATATATATATATATATACGTGTTTATAAGAAGATGGATATCATACATATATATTAATTGTATGCCCAGCAATGGTTTCAGTTTATTACCCTATGTAATTATCAAAGTTTAATAGAATATGAACTATTCTATAATGGACATATCACACATTTTAACTATATTTACGTCGCTACACATCTCATATATGAGATCTTAAATGTTTGTCGTATACTTGCATAAGTACTTACCTGAAGAGATTATCTTTAGTGGAATGTGGTGACGTATATGTTGACGCCACAGGAATGTACTGACGTAGCAGTCTTTGTGTTTGTGGGGACTAGTATTTAAATAATAGTAAACAAAGAATTATTTTCATACATATAAACCAGTTTACTCAAACACTACCCCAATCACTTTTGCATCTTTACAGATGGCTCCTGTTATGGTACCCAACCTGCGGACGATAATTAACTCTTCCGTGACTATTAATACCGAGAGAACATTCATCTCGGTAGCAGCAAGTTCTTCCCAGCCTCACATTTTGGCTGTCAGACTGACGTTTGACACTCTGTTGTATTATACTTTCGTTAATATACTTTGTTCCACATAAATCTGAGTTGTATTATTCTTTCGGACCCTTTACTGGTCGATAACATCTCCAAAGACAATGACAAATTGGCGTGCGCAGACATACTTAACTAGAAAATCACCAAAAAAATCTGTTCTCAAAGAGACTTCCATCTTTGTTGCATAAGCCTAAGGAATAGATTTAGCTCTTAAATTCATCTCAGCAACAATGAAAATGTTACCATAAATCTTAGACTCGCACTCTTTTTTAATATCACTTAGAAATTTTAAATCATTAATTTGAAGACCCCATAATCATTAAGCTCCTATGCCGGTCGGACTCTATGTTCAACTCAAAGGAGATTTTTGTATGCTGGATTCCAAGCCACATTAGAATAAAGGAAAACAAAAAAGGTAACCTGGCCGCCAAATCGGCTTTACATATGGCCCTTGACAAAGTCAAAAATCCATACATTGACTTGAAACTCAGAATCAACTAATTCTTCAATTCAAAATAGCAACAACGTTGCAATAACAACACACGTAATTAACCCATGCTAGGAGAATGGTAACTAACTCTCAGAAGGTCCAGAACGGAACAAGTCTCGATTGTGCATTGGTCACACAAGACTTATTCACTCCTTTATTCTCAAGCAAGAGGAATCACCACAGCGTATAGAATGTCAAACACCCAACACTGTTTAACATTTTCTCATAGAATGCGGAGATTTGGCTTTCATTAGACAATGTTTTTTTCAATGCAAATAATATAAAGTACCCATTTGAAAATGTCAATGTAGATGACATTTTATTCTTCTTGAGAGGAATAAAATTATACAAAAAGTTACAAACGTAAACATGATTAGTAACATACAAATTATTTGAAAACTATTGTTGTATCGTCGAGGTGAATGATACACAGAGAAGAACGAGTGCTTAATATATTTATTCAGCACCAGTATCCGGTGTTAATAGATACATAAAAAAACACAGAACAATAATTTACAAACAATAAGCAAGACAACTTCCCAGGAATAGAAGAAGGTCAAAATACTGTATAGCCAAACGAAGTAAGATTAGTTCGAATATTAATCAACTTAGTATCAACTTATTAATCAACTGTTGAAGTCCTTAATCGTAGGCTATTTTAAGGCTATGAGCCTGTCCATCTGGCTGAGAGCTAAAGAAGTGCTAGCTACTCTGCAACTATCCAGAAGGATTTTGATATCTCGTTGAAATGAAAAATTAAGAATAAAAATATAAACTTTTCAACAACTACACAAAAATGTAAAAGATAAACGTCTAATCGACGCGATTCCTTTAGCATAAATTAGTAATTAAACTCAATCAATCTAAAACGAAGAAGGTTTTTAAGGTTACCCTCTCCGTTATATTAAAAGGAAATTATAGGAGACGAACAAAAATGTTGAATGTTTTCAATTAGAAGTTTAATAAAGGTTTGTTGGAAAGGAAACCTTTGTGCTGGAAAGAAAAACAGTTAGAAGTGATGAGCAGGCATTTGGTGTGCTGCCAGTAGTTTGAATTCCCGTAGCAGTGGGAGTGAGAGCGGAATGATGATCACCCACAGAGTTAGGAGGAATGAAATAGCTGAATGTCTGAGCGGAATAAATTCGTCTAATTTATATTCAACTGGGAACCTTTGGTCCGGAAGGGCAGACTCAAGGGTCCTTAAATCAGACGGCTCTCCTCGTGGTGCCGCCATCTCGCTGCTAGGAGGGGAGCGGTCAGAAAGACGTCCGTCTTGCTTGAAGATTGCTGAGGAAAAGAAAGCTCGGCGGGCTTTCACCGAATTCGATTTGCCCGGGAAAGTCCTCCGGGCCGAATGGGATTCGTCATCCTCATTGGGTGAAAATATATGACGAGACCAACGGTCAAAATAATTTACACGCCAAAGATACGAAGTTCTTTCTGCTACAAATCGATCAAATAAATTTCCCAAATTTGTCAAAGAATATGATATGACAGACGTTTGGAATGTTTTGATAAATGACCCAAGTATTTTCTTTTGTTTTTATCGTGGAAGAATCGTGAATCAAGTCGGTGTCACCAATTAGTATAGAGTGTTGTAATATTGTTTCCCCATGTCGAATAAATATAAGAACAATCACGTTTAATTAAAAACAACATATTTAATTGTCTGAGTAAACTTAATTGAGAATAATTAAAAATACCAAATAAAATTAGCTACAAAAAAATGCATAAAGATTTGTATAAAAAATGACCTTTGTGTACGTACGTGTAAAAGAAATGAAAAATTTGCTCAAAGACTTAAATATCTAAGAAGTGTATTGTTCTATGATGTCCTGTTCAATGCGACATGAAGTTATTAGGGACTAGAATACCCGTCCCAAAGGACAAGAATCTGGGCTGATGTCAAGGTATGTTGCGACTAAAAGAAGCTGTGAAATCTTTGCATTGATGATTCCTTGGGAATGTCAAAAAGTACCGCATACCAACACCAAATTTCTGGAAAAGTGAATTGTATCACACACAGAGGCTAGTTCACTACACAGTAAACAAAACTTGAAACGGACAAAGCACATGCGCGAAATTAATAGTTAAAAATGGCGACAATTTACTCATCGCACCCTGTATAACTTGGGGAAAATTAGTAGGACTTTCACAAGCTTTTCTTTGGTAGATCATGGAAAACAAGCCGGTCGGTCTCAAAACAAGAGTAAAGTTTTAATTTTGAGGAAAAAAGCAATCATAAAGTTATGGGCTGGGCTAATATAATTCTAAAGTCATTCCAAGATGAAAAGTTAAAGAATCATGGAAAAAAATAAATTAAAAAATAAGGAGCGGGAATCTTTGAAATTAAAAAAAACAAAAAACAAAACAGCAGGAACATGACACATTCACACAACGTATATGGATGGAATTGAGAAGTTTTTTCTTTGTTGTTATTCAAGTGTCAATTTTCTAAGACGTGAAATCATTCCTGTGTGACGTCAAGATATACGTCATTGCATTCCAACAATGCTCATCTCTTCGGTCTGCAGAATATTCACCTGATACTGAACTTTACTTAAGAGATACTGAAAGTTTTCCAAGAATCTTTAGAATTCTTTGTTTTCTTTTTTGCAATATTCGTAAAAAATATTTTATGAATATAATAAGCACACAAATAGGAATATAATACTGATATTTTCGTTGCTGCTGCTACTGCTGCTGCTTCCGGTGCAGCTGATTCCAAATTAATGATAATGTATGGCGTCAGGGAGTTTCAATCTTTTGATATCCTCTGCCTAATATATTAATGTTACATAAGTTTACCAATGAAAAGCAATATATTGAAAATGGTTTGATCAGATATTTATGCGCATATGAAACTATTTTCTTTTATTAGTTCTATTGACGTTCGTAGAAAATAATCTTGGCAGATTATGAATTGAATACGTGGCAATGTATCTCTTTGCGACTTTGTCAAAAAAATCAGAATCCCATCAGGTGAACGTACCATGGCTTTTGTGTCTTTGCAAAACATCATTATGGCGGTTTGGTTTTCTTTCATAATGTTTGTTTCGCCATGAGCAACTATACAAACACATACGCATCTGTATGCATGCATGCATGCACAGGCAGAATCATAACGAGGACACAATAAAGAGGAGCTGACACAGTTCTTTAGAAAAATATACCTCTCACTTTATTTGAAAGGGTTGTGTGTGAGAAAGAATTGGAGACTGAACAGAACTGCAACACAATAAAGACGAACGGACACAGTTCTTTAGAAAAATATACCTCTCACTTTATTTGAAAGGGTTGTGTGTGAGAAAGAATTGGAGACTGAACAGAACTGCAACACAATAAAGACGAGCGGACACAGTTCTTTAGAAAAATATACCTTTCACTTTATTTGAAAGGGTTGTGTGTGAGAGGGAGTTGGAGACTGAACAGAACTGCAACATATTGACCCCCACTCTTCTGGCCATAATAGCGTTTCTTTCCTTTTTCATTCTGGGCTGCTCAACCGGGCGCCTGGGGGCCGAGCCTCTCTGGGTGTTAGTTTTCTCTACAGCATCTTAGCTCCAACTCGTCCCTCTCTCCAACTGACTGACCTCCTGTCTTCACCCGGGTTATATAATAATTTGACGTCCTCTCTTCTTCCTGCGAGAGTCACAATTTCGCACTCATTTAACCCGTCCATGGTCAAGGTTATAATATCCTGATATTCCTCGACAGAATGCACCTGTTATTTACACATGTGCATTTCCTATTTTGACAGCCTGGCCGGGTCGGAGGTCAATATACAATAATAAGGCCATGTTAGAAGTATTTGCGCTATCTTTTCTCTATTAAATGTTTTGTTGAATTTGCAAACAAAAGATTTTTTGCTTGTGCTCCTTCGATGATGCGACGAATAGTCAGAATCTGAAAAGTCGTGGATTGATTTTCTCTGAAAACCGTTCTGATTTTTCCAGGGAATTTTCTCAACTTCAGGTCATCAAATTTCCTTGTCTTCCATACTTCAGAGGGTATTTCATCAAAACCTACAGCTTTTCTGCTTTTAATTGTTGTCAGAACTGTGTCATGGTCGTCCTCTTAAGTTAAGCTTAGTCTACTGCAAAGGCGATAAAAGTTAATTATTGAGATTAACTTAATTTGATATTAGGTCATACCGGAAGGACACCTGTTAAGGATCGAACTCACTTAACTGTAGGGGGCTAAAAAAAAAAACTATATAATGTAATATTTAGCAAAAAAAAAGGAATTGCGGGAATCTCTGTCGGTCATAAGGAATGCGACAACTATATTGTACACAGCATTACTCAGTGCCGTTTGGACGGGATCCTGCTGTCTGAGCAGTCCGTGACCCGGCAGCAAAAGTAGTCATGTGACCTCCATCACTCCCCTTTGGCTCTTACTGGGCTAGAAGGGCAGTCGAAGTGACCGATCAATAAGCAATTTATATCAACCCCTAGCACTTACGTGATTGTCCCGTCCGTATTCTTCAAATTGCTCTTGTGGCAAAGAAGTACCCAATCCTTTTTATCTTAAAGGTGCAAGAAGGTGGTGGGTGAGGGTCAGTTGCGTAGAGAAAAATAAGACCTTGAGTGTCCTGAGTAGACACTAAATTGCATCTGATGGTGAGGCTCCAGTCCTGGAGTTTGGGGAATATGGATTACTACTTCATTACCATTACTCTCAGGAGTATTCTGATCCGGATTGGTAGTATATGTGTAAGGGTTCTAATTATTGATCAAATAGAACTGTTCAATCCTTTTCTAAGGATTATTATTATTATTATTATTATTATTATTATTATTATCTATTTATTTATTTACTTATTTATTTATTCGAAAGCATATAGTTGCGTACAAATTGTTTGTATTAGACAGGAATACTTAGTAAATAAAATTACTAATGTTAAATAGTAATATTTGAAACCCTTTAACTGTGTGTGCAAACAAATGAGCTCTAAACCGTTTTAAAATAATTACTAACATTCGCTTACAAATTACACACACACACATACACACACATACATATAGAGAGAGAGAGTGAGAGAGATTTGTCATTAAATAACCCACAAGGATTTATATGCAATTAAATACCAAACCAACAAACAAATGAATGGAATTTCACAACTAAATGAATAGCCCGACCGGAGAGAGTTCACGAATGCGCAGCAAAGTCTCTTCTACTTGTTCACTAAGCTAAATCAAAGCTGCACATTTCTTTCTCAAAATATTCCAAATGTCAAGATATGTAATAAACAAAGCACGGATGTCCCGATTGTAAAGCGGGAAAGTCTGGAAGAGAAAAGAAAAAAATTTGATATATTTGAGTGAGAACTAAAGCAAATGTCGAGGATCCCTCATTAAATGCGGGTCATTTTAACATGTGGATATTTTTCGGGAATAGAATCACTGGCTTTGGACACCTTGTGTGGACCAAGCTCTCATCTATACTGTTAAGAGACAATAGAATTTATTCGAAGGGAAATGCTTGCATATAATTAAGATTAGAAAAAAGAGTAATAGCAATTAACACCAAACGATATTTTTGTACGCTAACAAGTGTTAATGATAATTGATAAACGATTATCTCCACTAAGTAACCATTATAGTCTTATGGGATATCGACCATTCTATAATAGTTATTGATTGACTTCAGCGGCATGTCCTCTCGTCTATGAATTATTTTATGCCAAGAGGTTAGGAAATTGCGTTCATTGTCCGTTCATATCTATTGAGGGGGTGCACACGATTATACTGAATATGAATGATTTTTAAACAGATCTATTTGGCCCATAGATGAGATCCTAACAAGTACTTCCACTCCCAGTCAGAGTGCACCCTGGATTAATGGCAATGAAGGGGCATTCCACACTCCCCAGATCTCCAGAGCCGGAGCTTCACCATCAGATGCTGTTTAGTACCATATCCAGGACACCCTCTTTTTTTTGTTTTCTTACCTATCTTCAGGGGTTACAGCTAGCATTTTCTAAGCCCCACTGACAGGGCATTATAATAATCAAGTAACACGGGTTATTTTAATCACATTTCCGTCGATATATATCTAAGGATTTAGATAAAATTTTGACTGCTCAAATATACTTTTTTGTACTCAAAGTGAAAGTTAGGGAAGTGCTATGTCAATACTACTATGTAGTTGAACCACTTGGACTGATGAAACGGTTGGAGAAAAGCTAAGTGAGAACTACACAAGGATGCTGTGTGTTGTTTTAAACAAATCGTAGAAGCACAAAACTACGAAAAAAAGTAACCGTATGGCAACTTTCCTCCCATCTCACAAACCATTCGAGTAAGGCGAATATGACATGCTGGGCTCTGCTAGGAAAGAAAGGACGAACTTATAAGAAACGTTCTCTTATGGACTCACACACACACACACATACACACACACACACATATATATATATATATATATATATATATACCAGTGTAGGTCCACCATCAAAATCTTACTTTCATCAGCTCTATGCGGACACTGGATACTGTCTAGAGGACAGACCAAAAAAGAAGGCCGATTGGGACGGATGACGAGAGAGAGTCAAAGAAATTCGTGTTATCGGCAACCCTGGATGATGATGATGATGATGATGATGTTTTGAAAAACTCAAAAATCTATATTTCTATTTATGTTCATTAAGCACGAGGGAAAAACTGGTTAGTTTGTGCCGCTGTTAAAGTTACCGCTCCGGTTATTTATCCCAGACACTACAGAGGACTTGTATTTATTGGAATTGACTTATATACGAAACGATACGATCTCAAATACCTTTCGTGTCCTGTGTATGACACTAAACTGCATCTGATGGTGAGGTTCTTATCCTGGAGCTTTAGTGAATTTGAAGTACCTCTTCATAACTATTACTCCCAGGTTGACTCTGACTCAGATTGATAGAACCTGTTTGGGTTTCATCATGTGTCAAATAAAAATTGTTCAATAATTTATAAAAGATTGTTATATCATATTTAAACCATACAGCTGAGTGAAAATTATTTATATTACACATGTATACTTGATAAATATAAATACTTAAATTGCAATCCTTGAAACCACTTAACCTTGAGCAAATAATTGACTGATACTAATTAGAATTATTAGTGTTAAATAGCAATACTTGAAACCATATAACAGTGTTCAAGCGAATGGTTAATATTAAATAGAATTAATAGTGTTATGTTGGAATACTTGAAAACGTTGAATTGTGTGCAAACAAATAAGCTCTAACTCGTTTAAAAATGTTACCTGTGGGCTGTTGGCTTGCAAGTCATATATATATATATATATATATATATATATATATATATATATATATATAAATGAAGGTAGCAGGAAAAAATATAATCCAAATTGGTGAATATATCATGATGTGAAGTCGACGTTAACGTTTCGGTTATAATAACCATCGTCAGGACTTGGATATAAAATAGTTCACAATATAGATGGGTGATTGCTGAGATGACAGGAGCAAATGAGAAATATACAATGAAAAGATAGATAAACATGCACATAGCGTTCAAAATTCAAAATCATCAGAACGTGTTTGGCACGTGGAAAAATATTAGAAAATGTTAACGTCGACTTCACATCATGATATATTCACCTATTTGGATTATATTTTTTCCTGCTACCTTCATACTGTCGGATTTTATCCATATTTACTTTCATACTATCTTTTCGGAAAAAAAACTAATACCAAATACATTCTTACATAACATTTAACATGATGATTCCTAATGATCTATACATATGAAAACTTATTTGTTGCGTATTTCTCAATAAACGGGAAGTTTTGTCTTGTTTCTTTGAAAAATCCTACATTTTCTAATATTTTTCCACGTGCCAAACACGTTCTGATGGCTTTTGAATTTTGAACGCTATGTGCATGTTTATCTATCTTTTCGTTGTATATTTCTCATTTGCTCCTGTCATCTCAGCAATCACCCATCTATATTGTGAACTATTTTATATCCAAGTCCTGACGATGGTTATTATAACCGAAACGTTAACGTCGACTTCACATCATGATATATATATATATATATATATATATATATATATATATATATATATATATATATATAAAACCGGAATTTGGAATTGGATGACCCACGGGGGTTTATATGCCATAAAACACCAATCAATTAACTATTTGCTGTAAACGCCATGGGTTAATTTTCACATTCTGCGTAAATATTTTTCGCGCTTTTGACAAAAGATAGTGACGTAATAGAGAAATGAAAATGAAAATGAAAAAAAAAAAAAAAAGATATGGATTGATAAACACATGATATATTCGCACGTGCCAATCAAAGAATTGAAGACTTCAAAACTGATTGTAAGAAAAATGCTATAATAATAATAATAATAATGCTATAAAGAATCAAAGGGGAAAAAAATCATTAAATAAATTTTATAATTTATCTACTTTATAAGAATAAAAAAAATGTATTAGGTTGTTGAAAAAGGGATTGCTTTTTTTAAACCATTTTAGTGAGTTATTTTTACTGGGTGCTCCAAATTTTTGGCCTTGTGCCACATCAATACTAAACTTAGTAAATATCCATCAATTTAAAGCAGTATCTTTCATTTGTCAGTTTCTTTTTATTACGAGCGTCATTTAATAAATAAAGTAAATTGGGGGGGGGAGCAAATTCAATTTTTTTCAGAATTTTTTTCATAAACGTAAACTTGATTTAGCTTTGGTTTATTGCAAAAATTAATCTAATCTCGCAAAAAATATTTGCTTTTTGGCAATTCAAAATGGTCGCAGATAAAACTGAGTTCTCCAGGCTTGAACAGAGGTCTACCATCAAATTTTTGCAGGCCGAGAAGTGCAATCCATTTATAGAAGAATGTGTTGTGTTCAGAGAAGCATGCTTTAGCCAAAAAGATATTTACAAATGGGCTAAAGATGGGTTTACAACTACAAGTCGGAGTAGAAAATATAGTCTATGGAGTGTAAATACACTGGCTCTCCGATAAAGAAAACATTCTGGGCGCAGTGGTCATTAAAGAAGGTCATGCTGACAGTCTTCGGGAACATTTAAGAACTCATCATTATTTATTTCCTTGAAAAAAATTGCAACTGTAAACACACTGACTGTCTGATAAAGAAAACATTCAGGATGCAGTGGTCATTAAAGAAGGTCATGCTGACAGTCTTCGGGGATATTTAAGGACAAATCATTATTGATTTCCTTGAAAAAGTGCAACTATAAACACTGTTTTCTATTTCCAGCTCTTAAAGTAAAATTTACTTTCTTTATTGAATGACCCTCGTATTTTCCAATTAAGCGCAAATGTAGATCAGTTGTCATTTTTTTCAATTCCTTACACTTAGTATAAATAATCCTAATCATCAAATTGATTAAAAGAGACGCCTACAAGAAAAATATTAAGCTCGAAATTTCTTTTGACAGTAACTTTGTCCTTCATTAAATAAGTAGCGAAAATTTTATTAAAATCAAGTAATTAGTTGATTTTTAGTAGATTTTAAAGATTGGATTATTTTTTCAACTGAAAAGTCTTTTAAAAATTTGATCTTACCGCCTTCTTTAATTTATTTTTCTACATGTTCATTTGTATCAAATTGTAGGAAATTACAATACCTTTTTTTCTCATACTAATCATGAAAACTAATAGAAGCAATTGAAGTTAAAAATACAAAGTATTTAAAACAGTATCGATTTGTAATTTCCCCGGCTTACTACAAGCATATAATAAAGAAAATCGATAGCAATAAGAATTAGTAGAAATACATTGTTTGCTTTGTGTAGAAAGAACAAATGTTTTTAAACTGATGTTCTACTACATCTATGAAGAGAAGAAACGAGTTACGGAAGGAACATGGCTCAGAGTCATTCAGATATTACCTGGCTCCCTCATCTATTGCCAAAAACATCAGAGCATATTATTAAATTTACCTTCTTGGAATG
The DNA here is from genome assembly GCA_963585895.1 of Sepioteuthis lessoniana. Lineage (NCBI taxonomy): Eukaryota > Metazoa > Mollusca > Cephalopoda > Myopsida > Loliginidae > Sepioteuthis > Sepioteuthis lessoniana. Next base: position 29,580 of record CAUZXS010005913.1, read on the forward strand.
GAGAGACGCTGCCTGTTATACGGATACTCAATTAACTTGGGTTTTTAGTCCTAAATGCGCCAAAACCATTTATTAAAGAAATCATCTTCAGTTGTTTTTAATAAAGTCAAATTATTACAGTGTTGCGATGATTTAACTTGGAGAAAATAATTCAGCAGTTGTGATTAAAATCAAGTTTTGCCATTTTTGCTTATTCATACTTTATATAAGGCGCCCAAAAATTGAAGCGATCTTTCATTATATGAGTAAAGAAAACTTGATTCAATACCCACTTGACTTTTTAAACTGAATTGGTAATTAATAAACACCTTCGGGATACAAGGAATTTGATTGTTGTTATTATCTGACTCCGTTTTTGATTTTTTTCTTACCCCATGTTAATTTGCTGGTTTCTCTTTGTCTATGAAGGCTGCAAAGGAATTATAAGGTAAGAAGGCTGAGAAAGAAATACATCTTTTAATTTCAACTTTATTGCATTTGGTATTTTTGATCGAACTCTGTAGTAAGGAAATATCTTCCTTGACTATTTGAGAACCGTCATTTTTCTCAATTCATGCGTTGAAATTCACTTGTTGCTTTCGGAATTGATAATCTTCATTCTTCGGTATTTTAGTTGTGGTTTGATAAGTCCATTATTTGGTGTTTTAGTTGTGGTTGAATGAGTCCATTATTTGGTGTTTTAGTCGTAGGTTGCTGGTAACAGACGGCTGCTACTCGTGAAAAGGTCAACCAGAGTGCTGCATAAAAATGGACACGTGGGCCTTTCGCCTACAGCAAGAAAGATTTAAATGTTATCACTTCACCGGTCACTGCTGAAAGAAAACGGGCTCCTTTCTTTTACCAGGACGGTTGCTTTTTTGCGCATGCGTCGTCCGGGGCTTCTGGGAGTTCCTGCATTTTTTATATTTATTTTTAATTTGATTTGATTTAATTCTTTATATTTTTCTATCCGCTACACTCCTACTATAAGCACATTTTTCCTTATATATTTTTTTTTTCAAAATCCAATTAAGTAATTATTAAATTTTGTAAGTAATTATTAAATTTGGGCCAAACCCTATGTTTATTATTAAAGTTAACTTTATTTTTATGGAAGGTTTAAAGTACAGACTTTTTTCTGTTGCAGACATCATCCTATACGTAATTAAAACTATTTTTGGATAACAACGATTGACATTGAAACAGTGGGAAGAATGTTTTAAAAACTCAAAAGTCATTTTAATTTTTGCATTAAAACCAAAAGGAAAATTTTAAAAGATATTTGAATTAATTGTTCGTATATAAGATACATTTGTGAATAATACTCATCATTAAATTTGGACGACAAAATTCTGGAAAGAAAAAATTCTTGTGCACTTAATTTTTAGAATTTGTAGAAGTTAAATTTAACCAAAATTTAACAATTATTCAGGACAAAATTTAAACAATATTTTGAGCAAAACACACGCACATGTTCACACAAAAATGCCACAAGGTTGCAGCAGAAATAAGCAGACAGTAAGAAAAACAAAATAATAAGTAAACACATATTTCAGTGGTGACGTAGAGGTGTTTTACGCATGTTGCTCTAATAAAAACTTCGCTGTGATGTGCCGACTTTGCTAGGTTTAAATTTTCCTATTGAACTCTGCACCTTCTTTATATATAGAGTTGAAGGCCCCTCTTGAAATTTTCTAATTGGGCCCAGCATTCCCTTTTTTGTAGGGTAGGGAGCCCCACTTACAATTTTCAAATTGGGCTTTTCACTTCTCTTTTATAGGGTAGAGAGTCCGACTAACAATTTTCTAATTGGGTCCTGCACTTCTTTTTTGTAGGCTAGAAAGCCTCACTAACAATAGTCTAACTGTGTCCCGTACGTCTTTTTTGTGGGTAGAGAGCCCCACTAACGATTTTCTAATTGTGCAATGCACATGCTTTTTTGTTGGATAGAAGTCCCCATTACCAATTGTCTAATTGTGCCCCATACTTTATTTTTTGTAGAGTTGAGGGTTCCACCAACAATTCTTTAATTGTGCTCCGCCCTTCTTTTTTTAGGGTAGAGAACCTCACTAACGATTTTTTAATTGTGCCCGGAACTTCTTTTTATGTCGGGTAGAGGGCCCCACTAACTATTTCTTATTGGTTCTCGCACTTCCTTTTTTGTTGAGTAGGGGAACCCACTAACAATTGTCTAATTGTGTCCTGCACTTTCTTTTGTGTAGGTTAGCGAGCCCCACTAACAATTCTCTAATTGAGTCCTGCACTTGCTTTTTGGTTAGGTTGTAAGGAATAGATTAATATATATATATATATATATATGATTTACACTCTTGTATTTTAAAATGGCTGTGATGCCACTTGTTCCCGAAACAAAGATGGCGGACGTCGGTAAACTAATCAGTCTCGGAAACCTGTTGGTTGGAAAAGTCACGTGGTTAGTGCTCACAACTACGTCCTCAACTTTGATTTTGTCCCGCGCATTTGGAACCGACTTCATGACAAGGATTGCCTATATATACTCTCGTCTTCCAAGCACTCATTCTTTTTCCATTTGGACTCACAGAAACAACACACTCTCTTACATTGTGACTTCCAGAGACAACATACACTCTCGCTCTTACATTTTAACTTCCAGCAGTCAACCCCACAAAAATGTATATATTCTGCAACCTTTTTCTTTCTTGTCCGGTCTTTTCGTTTAGACTTGCTCCAGTCTCGAACACAACCACAGAAATTTCGTCAAACCTCGAAAGAGACAAACAACCAGCATGGGAAAAGACACATGCCTTCTAGCACATGTTGCTATATTTCTATATATAAATACCTTACATGAAATACTTAGTCCACATACATTTTATAGTCTACGGGACACTTTCAATATTTAGTCTTTTTCATAATATCCGTGTTAGTTACACACACACACGCACACACACTGGAATATTCAACAGATTCGTGTAAGTTGCACGCACACGCACACACACAGGAATATTCAATAGACGATATTAGAATATTTGTAATGTTTCTTTTTCATGTATTTCTTGATGTATAAATTTAATTTTGTTTGTACTGCTTTGTTTTGAATGTTCTTTTTTCTGCGTCGTTTCACTTCGTGCACTTCATTTGCCTTTTCAAATATAAACCGACATAAATGGTAGGGGAACTAAACACCAAAACAACTACATGTCAACCCCCCCACAAGGTTAAGGGTCACACTAACAATTTTCTAATTGCGTTCCGCGCTTTCAGCGTAAAAAATCGTAAAGTTAAGAGGCATTCGAATTATAGGTAAGGGAAGAGAGGCTTCACTTATTTGTAATTTGATCCACAAGTATCCACCAAACATGATAAATATCAAAGTAAAAATGTGATCAATGAAAAGACTGGAAAAAAAGGGGTTTATGTGAATGTTGATATTGACGGTATCTTTTTTCTATTGACTGTCTCTCAATTACGTAACATCATATTTGTCACTGGTGAAACTTGACGAAGAAAAAGCGAACAGACTTGAAAGATTCAGAAAAAGAGACAAGAAATAAATCGGTTGTGTCTCTATCTCTATAGTTTCCTTTCTTCCCTGAATTCCTTCATTATTTCATTTCTTTCTATTAATCTTTCTTTCTTCCTTTAAAATCTTTTTAGACCTCCGTCCAACAACTTTTTTTTATTGACAATCATTGTCTCGGAGTTTGAAGCGGGATTTATTCGCCTATCGACACGGGTTAAGTATAACACAAAAATTGAGCATTGGTCGTATTCTTCCGGTAATGGAAAGGTTATGTAAAAACTCACTTAGAGGTTGTGTCCTTAATAATAAAACATCTTGGAAATAAAGATTTAGTGAAATGATTTAATGGGGGAGTCCCCGTATCTTAATGGCTAGAGGGCTGGACTACAACCTCAAAGTAAGTGAGTTCGAATTCCAGTCGCGCTTTTACGTTCACTTTCCGATTAATAGTCTTGGGAAATGTATGAACCCTCTTATTCCCCATCTATGGGTTTAATAGTATCACTGTTGTTCCTCTACAAGGATGACTTTGGAATTAAATGAACCCACGAAGGTTGATATACTATTAAACAAAGAAACCAAACCAAAGGAAATTATTCAAGAGAGACAAAAGACTAGTATAGAGAAAGTTTTTATGTGCTATCAATTATGTTGATTTTTTTCATCGTAATCATCACTGGAAAATCAAGTTATTTGTATTATATTTTACTTTAAATATATGCCTTACTACATTTGGGCGCCGGAGGGTGTCATCTGTGATGTGTTTTGCTTGGGTCATGGGGGACTTTCGGGTCTTTCAACATCATACTCCCCTCGCCAAGCAGACCCTATCAGAGATGATCTGTCTCTGATATACCTTTCCGTTTACACTTGAGGGAGAAAAAGAAAAATACTAGGCTATTTTTTCATTTAGACGATTATAGACAACTCAATCATGCATCTGATTGGTCGTTGCAAACAACCAGTCAAATGCGCGGTACAAACAACTATTTGTTATTTGGTATAGCTAAACCAATTGTCTCAATTCTAATGTAGAGTTACAATTTCTACTTTTGACTCTGAATAATCGTTATGTTTGCCTATAAATTTTATACACTAACTGTAACAAGTACTATGAACATTGAATATGACACTAAACTAGGAGTGAAGCATCAGTTCAGGGGAAAATAGAGTCATTCTTTCATTGTCATTACTCCTGGGTTCTCTCTGACCCGGAATCTATTTGTACATGTTAAAGTGCCATTAAATAGATCTGCTTGAAAATTAACATTAGATAGAAATACTTTAAACCATATAACTATGTGAAAATTATTTGCAATGAATTTGAATACTTGAAACCATATAACTGGGTAAAGAAATTATTATTAAATAGGAATAGTTATTTGACACCGCCACTCCCTAAACATTTTTTTGTTTCTTGAATTTGAAGTCTACTTACTTCCTTTTGCCAAGTGTGTTGAACAGATGTTCTATATTGATTTGTCAGTTTGTCATCACAATATTTACAATAATTCTCAATAAATTTCACTGACATTTTCTGAAAGGGTAGGCAAGAAAAGGGGGAGCCTGCAACTTCGAAACTGAAAGCAGCCTTAAGGAGTGTCTCGTGGTGTAATGGTTAAAGCGCTGGACTGCGGAATCGTAGTAAGCGAGTTCGAACTCTAGTCGCGCTATTACGTTCACTTTCGGGCAAATACCCTTGGGAAAGGTATGAACCCCCTTATCCTCCTAGATATAGTTTAAATAACACCACTACTGTTGTTTTAGAAGGGTGGCCTTGTCATTAAATAACTCACGAACGTTGATATGCCATTAAACAAAGAAAAGTAAAGCCTTCCACAATTTGGTTGAAAGACTTGTTTAAAAATTTCACATCCCCACTTGAAATTCCAATGCCTTCACGCAAAAAAAAAAGAAAATAGTAAAGTTTTTTTGTTTTTTTTTTCTAGTATTTATTGATTAGATTAATTAAATATGGACTAATTTATTAACGAAAATGTAAAGTTTAGCTTTTATTATAAACATTCTAAAAATAATTGAGTGTAGTCTTATTAGTGGATGATAAATTTCAATGTAGCCTTTAAACATTAAAAAGTTCTTTACCCCTGGAGTATACCATATACCAATGAACAATTAATTTAATTTGAGGGGTCCAAGAATGTTTTTTTGATTTTGTTCACATTGCATCTTTTTATATTTAATTGCACACTTGATTGATTGGTTGATTTTAATAGCATGTCAACTCGTCTAGGGTTATTTTATGCCTAGAATTGTGTTAATTGTTTATTTATATTTTATATTTTTTGTTTAGCTGTTCCTAAAGTATTCTTTGCAAACAGCAATATGATATCAAGTATTCCGACTTAATTCAAATAATTTGTTCTCAGTTGTATGGTTTCAAGTATTTCTGTCTAATACGAATAATTATATGGCTTCAAGTAATTATTTCTATTTAATAATAATTATTTGTTTGCACACAGTTATATGGTTTCAAGTAATTAATAATAATCTTTTGTAAACAATTATAGTTTCAAGTAACTATTCTTAATACAAATAATTTGGTTATATGGGATCAAGTATTTCTATCCAATACGAATGATTTGCAAACACATCAATTTGATCAATAGATTGTACTGCAACAAGGACTATCAATCCGGGTCAGAGTGGGCATGGGGGTAATGGCAATGAAGGGGTACTCCACCCATTTCAAATCTCAAGAACTTGAGCCTCACCATCAGATGCAGTTTAGCATCATACCAAGGACACACTAACAATGATTATATCATTACTTCATAGCAAATTAAGATATTAGCCAAATATTTCGAATTTTTAGCCATATGTTAATAAGTTTAACGTGTTGTCTTTTCTCTCAATTATCACACATATGGGCATATTTGCGGACAGAGAAAAAATTGTCTACACCTTGTGCCCAGTGTTTCAGAAGCAACAGATTAGTCCGGACATTCCTTTTAGTGAAATGTAGAGGTACCAGCTCATTGATCTATTTGGTTGAGGGTTCGCCAATGGCCCTGGAGACCGGAGCTCAATCTCCAGGTCGAGTCATACCAAAGACTCAAAAAATGGTACTTGATGACGCCTTGCTTAACACTCAGCATTATAAGGTATGGATCAAGGATAAAGTGGAGCAATCCAGGGAAAGGAGTTATACCCTCCCCTACTGATTGCTGTAGTAGCTAAGGAAAGGGGAGCCTTTGGGTCACCCTCGATTACGGTCGCCAACTTTACTTAGGAGTGCGTTCCCAAGGTGATCGTGTTTTTTTGCATCTTCCACGGCGAAGAAGAATGAACAGATACTGCACTCTTATTGCAATTCAAAGGACGAGAAAAAGTGTGCAAATGCGAGCAACAACCGTTGCTGGATTGATTTGATTGGGTTTTAATGCATATCAACCCTTCTCGGTTATTTAACCCCAAATCCTGTTTATACATATATATTAAATATATATGACTGATAAAGAATAGTTTATAGGTAATATTTTAAACCAGTCAGAGCTCATTTTTTTGCACACAGTTAAATAGTTTCAACTATTCCTTTCTAACCCGAATAATTATATTAAGAATTAATTATTTGTTTACACACAGTTGAATGATTTCAAGTATTGCTATGTAACACAATCAATTCAATTTAACATCAGTCATTTGTTTTCACACAGTTAAATAGTTCAACTTCTATAGGACCCTATAAGGTAATACCACTCCGAATTAAGTAGACCAGGGAGTAATGGCAATGACAAGGTGGTCCATATTCCCCCAAAACTTCAGGACTGGAGCCTCACTATCAGATTGTTTGCTATCAGATCTAGGACACTCATTGGAGTGGGGGTCTTACCTCTCTGCTAGGATGCAGTCAGGGTATTCTACCTCCCCAGGTGATTGGGCTGAACGTGCTTGTGGGTAATTTACTGTCGTGAATGTAAGATAGGAATTGATTAATTTATTATCTAGATCAGACATAGATAAACTGCAGCCTTCGGGCAACGTGCGACCTTTGGTGCTTTCTGAGTGGCCTGCTAATTTCAAGAGGAAAATAACCTTTATTAAAATATGCACCTGTGATTCAAAGAAAATAGTTTTAATTCAGATTTTGGATCACGGAGCAAGTGTTCTGAATATGACACTAAACCATCTACTGACAAGGCTCCAGTTCTGGAGCTTTGGGGGATGTAGAGTTACTCTTTATTGCTATTACTCTCAGGTCAACTCTGACCCAAAGTGATAGTATCTGTTAGGGTCTCACCTATGGGTCAAATAGAACTATTTAACCATTTAACTGTGTTCAAACAAATGAGCTCTGAGTCGTTTAAAAATAATGTTATCTACAAACTATTTCGTTTACAAAGCAGGATTTGTTATTTGATAACCTAAAATAGTTGAGATGCCATAAAACCAAACCAACCAACAATTTCTCTCACCATCCATCCCTATCACTTATTGCTCTCAGCAGGACTTCAAGACTGTATCCAGAGTCCGCACAGAGCTGATATATGTAGATCCTTGCTGGTGGGCCAACACTGGTACGTCCATGTATAAGAGTCTACATAAACACGTTCTTTGTCTTCTTTGTCTTACTTGAATGGTTTGTAAAATGGGAGGTAAGTAGCTGCAAAGCCGCTGTTTTGTGTGGTGTTAATACATTGATTTTTCAAGTATTCCTAATGTTTTCTTTTAATTATACCGTAATGTATCATGGCAGTAGCGTGTGCACTTTGATATAAACGATAATTATTGTACCAAGACTTCAATATTTCATTGAAAAGATATTCTTACCGAAGAGGAAAAAATCAGCTTTTCTCTATTTCTGAAGCAGATGCTTACGCGTATGGTCTTCTGTTATGAAAATGGTTGAGGTATTTTCAAGAAAAAATTATATCAATTTTTTTAGCTGCGCAGCGCACCTCATCATGAGCCTTGTCTCATGCGGCCCACTTCTTGAAAAATGTTGATCTAGATAATAAAAAACCTTTCTAAACTTTTTTTTATATCAGTGACGAAGCTGAGTTTATGAAAGAGATTCAAGAATTCAAACGGCATAACATTTATTCAAAGGGTAAAACTGTTATTGTTGTTTAAACTAATAAGAAAGAAAGAAAGAAAGAAAGAAAGAAAGAAAGAAAGAAAGAAAGAAAGAAAGAAAGAAAGAAAGAAAACGAAATACAAAATTCAATCACTTAAAAAAATATGGCACCTCGCACGGTGAAATGCTAAACAAACAAACCATTACTTATGAGCTCGAGTCTCACTGGGTGCCTCATACATGTGGCATTGTACTACAATTAACAAAAGCTTAGTGAGTAACCACTTAATTAAAAATACTCTTCTGCTCAACTCCTCTTGAAACCTCATGTGGTGTAATGGTGAGCAAGCTAGATTAGCAGTGAGTTCGATTCTCACTAGGTGCCCTATATTTTTTGCTTTATGGCGCAACTAAGCTAAGCTTAATAAATAGCTACTTTAAAGATTACTATTCCGCCTAGACTATAAAAATAATCAAAGAGAAAAAAAAGAAACGAAATAAGATGCTTTTCTCTCTCTCTCTCCCTCACCGGAAATGGTTTGAATTTTACATAAAGTGTCAAGGAAATCAAAACAACATGTGATGATGCGTTGAGCATTTGATTTTTCTTTTGGCCTCATTCGTCTGTCTGAGAGTCTTTAAAATATCAGTCACAATGCATAGAGCTTGCATAGCGTATGTCAAATAAAAGAAAACACATTTGTTTATTTAAGAAAAAGAGTAAAGAAATAAATAAATTAATCCATCGATAGAAAAGAAAAAAAGATTCCCATCAGCCATATCATCGAGAAGTGACGTCTAGCATAAGCTTTATTCATTAAAAAATCTTGACTTAATACTTGGCTCAATGGTTAGACCCGGAGCGTGGCTGCTGCTTTGTGTCCTGTGGTGGGGCGCTCTCGACCGGCTGTGGTTGCGAGCCGCACAGTTCGTTCGGGTGTGTTCCACCACTGGATACATCACCTCTGGCCTCAGGGGGCCGTCCCCCCAGGCTTTAACCCTCTTCGGAGGGGTTGGGTTTATCGCCCGGCGCCTGAGGCGCCCCGAAAAGGGGAATGCCGACGGGGTCCGAGGCATTTTTGGAACTGCCTATCGCGTTGGGCTCCGGCCCTGCGACAGGACCCACCTTAAAAACGGCCTTGTGCCATATTCGTACGCTGGTGGGGCGTAGGATAAATAACGGCTCAATGGTTAGACGATGAATCTGAAAGTCAAACTATGATAGGTTTGGTTTGGTTTGATTTTATGGCAACCATCGTAGGCTATTTAATACCAAATCCTCTTTATCCGTGTATATAGATAAATGACTTGGTTTAGTTTGATTTTATGGCATATCATCCACTGTAGGCTATTTAATGCCAAATCTTCTTTATCCGTATATATAGATAAATGACTTTGTTTGGTTTGATTTTATGGCATATCAACCATCGTAGGCTATTTAATGCCAAATCTTCTTTATCCGTATATATAAATAAATGACTTGGTTTGGTTTGGTTTTATGGTATATCAACTACTGTTGGTTATTTAATGCCAAATCCTCTTTATATATATATATATATGATTTGGTTTGCAGTGGTTTTATGACATATCAACCATTGTAGGTTATTTACTGCCAAATCTTCTTTATCCGTATATATAAATAAATGACTTGGTTTGGTTTGGTTTGGTTTTATGGCATATCAACTACTGTTGGTTATTCAATGCCAAATCCTCTTTATATATATATATATATATATGATTTGGTTTGCAGTGGTTTTATGACATATCAACCATTGTAGGTTATTTAACGCCAAACATTTATACATATATATTAAAAATATGATTTTGTCATGACATTTTTAAATAAGCTTGAGCTTGTTTGTTTATTTCTATTTCATTTTATTTTATTTCATTTTTGCACTCAGTAAAATGATTTCAAATATTTCTAACACGAATCATTCTATTTACTGTTAATCACTTGTTTGAACACAGTTAAATTGTTTCAATATTGCTATATAACACCAACAATCTAATTTAACATCAGTCATTTGTTTGCACAGAGTTAGATGGGTATACATATATATGATTAGTTAGTGAATAGTTTTGTCTGTAATTTTATTCCTAAATGAATTAGAACTAATTTGTTTGCACACTATTATCGCCATTGTTTCTACACAGTCAAATGGTTTCAATGATTGCGATCTAATACTAATATTTCTATTTAGAATTAATCATTTTTGCACACAGTGAAGTGGTTTTAAGTATTCTTATTTACCATTCTATTCAACATTATTCATTCATTTGTACACAGATAAATGGTTCCAAGTACTGCTATGTATCACTAACAATTCAATTGAATATCAGTTATTTGTTTACCTACAATTAAATAGGCAAACAGTTCTATTTCAAACAATTCAATTTAGCTTAATTCATTTGTTTGCATTCAGTTTGAATGGTCAAACAGTTCTATTTGAGCAATAGATAGTACCAAATCAGGCGCTGCCACTCCTGGTCAGAGTGGACCTTGAAGCAATGCCAATGAAGGGATACACCACATTCCCTAAATCTCCATGGCTGGAGCCTTACAATCAGATGCAGTTTAGTGTCACTGCCAGGACACTCGTTTGGGGCTGGGGCTGCAGAGATGCAGTCGGTGTATTCTACAGCCCCAGCCGACTGGGCAGATGTTTAATTTCAAGTTTCAATAAAAACAAAAATGATCTCAAAATTATTTTAAAATTCAAATTTCAAACTACGTAATGCATACCGGTCGGCTGATGCTGTTAAATACTCCAACTTCATTTCTGTTGAGGGGTAAGATCCGCCCACCACCACATGTCCTGGGTATATATATATATATATATATATATATATATATATATATATATATATATATAGTACAATTAGTATAATCAATTTTAAAGATTGCGGACTACTGTTAAATGAATGGAACAAGCTTGTGTTTAAATATAGACATAAAGGTAAATTTAAATTATCCTCACTGGGGGCCACAGAGGCTCCTACTCTTGACAATAGTAGGGATATTGATGCTGGATGATTTTTATTGGAATTAATAACATTTAATCCAGTAGTTGATCGTATTATATGACGGGGAGATTTATGTAGAGAAGGAGATTCTGGGAAATTAGATATTAATTCAAAATTAGTGTTTTTTTTTTTAATTTCAGGAATAGTTAATTCCCCTTGACCATTTTTAGGGTTAATTATAGGCACCCGGTGGCTGCCGAAATAATTTTTTTTTAATTTATTTTTAAGAAGAAAGTCTAAGATCACATTAGCTGGGGGAATTAATATATGTTTTAGAAGTAAACGAAGACTATATGAAGATAATCAATTTGTTTACATGCTTACATTATTCAGAAGATTCTACCTGCTATGGAAAATTTAGAGTATTTTCAAATTGGGATGGGTCGATTTACAGGAATACCCTGTTCTGGTTTCTTAATGTTTCTAACACGTTATTGTTTTGACCCCCTTTGCTCTTGCCTGAGAATTTAGAATTTATATAGGTTTGGCCTTATTTCTTATACGAATATAGGCTGTAATCTATATTTGCTGTTTTTCAACCTCAAGTTAAAGATGTATAGTCATCTGATGAGACGGAGAGTATAATAATATTCTTCGGCGAAATAAATTTATCATATTTACCAACCCCTCCGCTCGGGCAGGATATGACACAAGGTCAGTTTTTAAGCGGAGTTTAACAGGTTTGAATTCAGAGTTTTCCTTCTCCTAGACTAGCTGCCTCACCAAGGCTGAAGAACCTAGTCTGCCCTACTATTTACCCATAGCTGGGGGGAGAATAATTGGATTCATATGTGAAATGCAATCTGCCTCGTCCAGGATTTGAACTCGTGTCGCCGTGTCCATATCCCGCGACGATAACCATCACACCACAGGCACCTCCAGGCGAAATAAATTTATAATGACAATTTAACCAGGTTTGAGTTTCCTTCTAATTGCACTGTATACGCTCTGTATGTGAGTTTTGTTCTATAAACCTGGAATGAAACAGATATGTAACAATAGTCATACATCGAGCAGTCACAAAGATTTATATGATATTCCTCATATATTCTATACGCGAATAATCCATACCCGCTGTTTTCAGACACTGACCGGATATTACTGATTTATACATATATATAACGAGTGTTCGCTAATGGGGTTCAATCCCCGGTCGAGTCATACCAAAGATTCAAAAAATCGTACGTGATGCTTCCTAACTTAACACTAAGCATTATAAGGTGCGTATTAAGGGTAAAGTGGAGGAATTTAGAGAATGGAGTTGCGCCCTCCCCTACATCTTGGTGTAGTAGCTTATGAAAAAGGGAGCCTTTGGGTCGCCCTCGACTACTGTCACCAACTTTCCATACTTTATATATATATATATATATATATT
>CAUZXS010005913.1:47500-82500 GCA_963585895.1 Sepioteuthis lessoniana
AGTTTACTATGCGAAAGACCTGCTTGTATCAAAGAGTGAAAGTTTAAAACACTATCAACAAACGGTTGTTTTTGTTTCGGTTTACTGTGTTTGATTCGTGGTTAGTTGGTTGGTTGGTTGGTTTTTAATGACATATCAACCCTTGTGGGTTATTTAATGCAAAGTCCTGTTTTATTTATATGATTTGTATACGAATAGTTTAATGGTAACTTTATTTTTAAACGAGTTGTCAGAGCTCATTTATTTGCAAACAGTTTAGTGGTTTCAAGTATTCCTATCTAACACTAATAATTCTATTTGATATTAATCATTTGTTTGAACACATTTAAATGGTTTCAAGTATAGTAAATGATTACATAGTTCTAGTAAAACATAGATGGGATTTTAATGGGTACTATCACTATAAGTCAGAGTGAACCTGGGAATAATGGCAATGAAGAGGTACTCCACATGGTTAAAACGTTTCAAGTATTGCTAATTAACATTAGTAATTTTCTTTATCAAGTATTCCTATTTGATATAGATAATTTGCACACAGCTGTTTAAAATAACTAAGAATAATAATCTTTAGTAAATGGTTGAACAGGTCTATTTGAACTATAGATGAGACCCTAACAAGCACTTCCCCTTTGGGTCATAGTGGACTTTGGAGTCATGGCAATAAAGGGGTTCTTCAGATTCCCCAAAGCTCCATGACTGGAGCCTCATCATCAGATTCAATTTAGTGTCACACCCGGAACACTCGTTAGCAGGCGGGGCTCTTAATCCTCTGCAGAAGTTCAGTTGGCTAATTTTACAGTCTCAACCGGGTGAGATTCGTTTTGAAAACGTTCTTTTTTACTTTTTGATGCAAATTTTTTTTTTTTTTTAATGAGGTTGCGGAAGTAATCTGAATATCTATGACATAATATTGTCGATTGTCGTATTATATTTATTCCTACACACACACACACACACACACACACACATACACAGCAAAGAGAAATAGGGGGTGGTCTTGTTCCGCCTAGCCAGCTGTAGAAATAGTTATGTTTATACAAAAAATAATATAGAAATGTAATAATGACATTCACAGTACAGATAAGAATAAGTTTTCTTCATTGTCTTCTTTTTATTTCCACGAACTTTTACGCATTTAAAGATTTTTTTAATCCAATCTTAAAAGGCGACCATATTGATTTTTCAAGAAACAAGATAATCCGCTATCTCTCAGCCAGAAAGTTGTGTTTTTTGTATAAATTGTTGATTAATTAAGGCTGGGGTAAGGGTAATGATAACTTTCCAAATGCATTCATAAAAAAATTACTTTTCTCTTAAGAATTCATCATGGTTAGCAAGCGGGGAAGTCAAGGAAATCAATATGGCTGCATTTTAAAACAGAACATTGTTTATTTGTTTGTTTGTTTTTGTTGTTTGTTGTTTTTTCAGTACATTAAAGTTTATAGATAAAAAGGCAATGACTGAATCTTATTCTTATCTGGACAATGAAAGTAAATACATTTCTATTTTTTCTAATTCGAACATTACCATACCCATTTTTCCAGGGAGCCCCCCCTCTCTCTCTCTCAATATATATATATATATATATATATATATATATATATACAGTTTGCTCTCGTTATAAATAGGTCTGAGTTGGGTTTGATTTTATGGCATATAAAACATTGTTGGTCATTTAATGCTAAATCCTTTTTATACATATACATTAAATATAATTTCTAAACACATTTTGTAGATAGCCTTTTTAAATGAATCTGAGCTCATTTTTTGCTCACAGTTAAATGGTTTCCCTAATTTCTATTTAATACGAATACACAGTTAAATGTAGAAACCGTTCTATTTCAAACATTTCAGTTTAGCAGAAGTACAGTTTTTTTTACACAGTCATTTGTTTAAATACAGTTCTTTGTTTACTCACAGTAAAAACAATTTTATTTCAAACAATCTACTTTAGCACGTCAGCAAAGTTAAATAGTTCCAAGTATTGATACGTTTCACAAACAATTCACTTAAAACATCAGTCAGTTAAATGAAAAAAACAGTTCTATTTCAAACAATTTAGTTTTGCATAAATACAGTTTTTGTTTACACTCAGTTGAATGTAAAAATATTCCAATCCGAAACAACTCAATTCAGCATAATTACAGTTTAACTGTCAAACAGTTCAATTTGACCCATCGATAGGACCCTATCAGATACTACCACTCCGGACCAGAGTGGACCTGGGAACGATGGCAATGAAAGAGTACTCTGATGATCCCCAAAGCTCCAGCATTACTGAAACTTCACCATTAGATTGTTTAGTGTCATACAGGACATTCGTTAGGGTAATATAACCCCTCTGCAGAGATGCAATCGGTGTATTCTATCTACAGCCGCAGCTGACATTAATAAGATACTCAATATTGATGATAGAACATATATATATATAAGTTAGGATAGCGTTGACACAGAGTCAACGGCTCTTGGTGACAGTTTGGTCTGTTTTATATATATATATATATATATGTGTGTGTGTGTGTGTGTGTGTGTGTGTGTGTGTGTGTGTGTGTGTGTGTGTGTGTGTGTGTGTGTGTGTTATTCATTCTGTGATGTCTCGAAAATTCAATTTGTAAAATAAAATCGAAAAACAATCTCCTCATTTGGAGGTTACAGAGATGAAATTTCTCTCTTATCGCATCAACTTTCAACTCTCTCTCTCTCTCTCTCTCTCTCACACACACACATACACACAAACACACACTTCAATGCATATGCAAGTGTACAAATGCACAGACTTCCGCCCTTCACAAGTTTTGTCTTTTAACCCGAATATACATAACTTTTTGTAGCGTCTAACGTCAGTTGGAGTTGTACCATGATTACTATTATTATCTATACAAAGAACGACTAAAGATACAAAGGTCAGAGTTTACCGTATTCTCAAAGAATATGTGTACGTGTAGCAGAAATCTTTATTTTAATCAATAAAACAAAAAAGATCAACTACAGATGTTTAAGAAAGATTTGTCAAAAAGTTGAGGTGAAAAACGGGTGTTCACAGGAACGTTCGATTTCAGTTGACTGTGGATACGATTGATAAGTTATGTCGATTTATTGCAATATATACATATATATATATATATATATATATATATATATATATATATATATATATATATATATATTGTAAGCGAGTAGTTTGCAGATTACATTATTTTTAGATGAGCAAGATCTCGTTCGTTTGCACACAGTTAAAGTTTCAAGTATTGCTATCTAATACTTATAATTCTATTCAATGTTGGGTTGGTTGTATTTTATGGCATATCAATCCTCGTGGAATATGAGTATTAAACGTATAGTTTGTAGGTAACACTTTTAAACAAGCCAGAGCTTATTTGTTTGTGAACAGTTAAATGGTATCAAACCAAAGCTATTTAATACAAATAATTCTGTAAATGGAATTACCATGACCAGAAAATCCGGAAAACACAAGCGTGTGACATACGGAACCACTGAACCGCTGTTTCGACCTTATTAGGTCTTATCAGCCGTGTACACCGTGGTCTCCCACACAGGAGATCGAACCAGCGACCACAGAATGCAGAGCCGAAACTCTACTACTGGTCTACATCGCCTACAAGCGACGCCAAATTAACTAGTCCTGACTATTGCGACGACAATTAACCTGATCTGTCTTGTAAGTTACATCTGTACTCTTACAGAAGACACGGTCACCTCCAGGGCCACGTCTTCCCCAGAGGATTGGAGGTACGTATCTGCATAATTATAACCTCATGGGCAAGGAAATAGATGTACGTTGTTTTTTTTAAGTAGAATGCAGATAAAACTTATAATTTATCATATTTACCCAACCCCTCCGCTCGGGCAGGATATGACACAAGGTCAATTTTTAAGCGGAGTTTAACAGGTTTGAATTCAGAGTATTCCTTCTCCTAGACTAGTTGCCTCACCAAGGCTGAAGAACCCAGTCTGCCCTACTATTTACCCATAGCAGGAGGGAGAAAATTTATTATTCCTTTACTTAAAAAAGAAAATGTACACTAATAATTCTATTCGACATGATTAATTCGTTTTTTTTAACAAGTTTTAGTGTATTTCATATCCATTCAAAAATGCTCTTCTTTAATCGGAGATAGGTTTGTGAGAAATTCATTCGTGAGGCCCGTAATGTTTAGAAATGTGCGTACATAAATTAGATATTTCTGCTTATGTGTGATGGGAACTCCTTAAGATTCCGATTGAGTTGATATTCTGCAAACTTTTTATGCATACACATTAGCGCCAGAAGTGATTAAGTAAAATGAATTAATCTTAACCCTAATTAATCCGTTTTAAACTCTTAAAACCGAGTAATTAGAAAAATGCTTATTCAAATACTAAGAGAAGCATTGATTGATTGAATGATTGATTCATTGATTTTAACTGCATACCAACCCGTCTAGTAGCTAAAGTTGGCAACCGTAGTCGAGGGTGACCCGAAGGCTCCCTTTTCGATAGCTACTACACCAAAGTGTAAGGGAAGGCGCTACTCCTTTCCCTGGATTGCTCCACTTTACCCTTGATCCATACCTTATAATGCTGAGTGTTAAGTAAGGAAGCATCAAGTACCATTTTTCAAGTCTTTGGTATGACTCGACCTTGGATTGGACCCAGGTCTCCTGGGCCATTGGCGAACACTCTAATTGTAGGGTTATTTTTTCCTTGGTGTTAGGGAATCACGTTTATTGTAAGTTCATATTTACGTTTTTTGTGGACTTGTTTCTTAGGAGGTATTTTTTGCATCGAATACAAATGATTTTTAAACAGATCTATTTGACCTAGAGATGGGATCCTAACGGGTACTACCACATGGTCAAAGTAGAACTGGAAGTAATGACTATAAAGGGTACTCTACAGATCTTCAAAATTGGAGGCTCATCACCAGATATAGATTAGTGTGATACCCAGGACACCACCGTTGTTTTGTTTTTGTTTTTTTTTGGTGGAGGTTCTTAACCCATCAGCAGGGGATACACTAAGCGTATTCTAAACCCCACCAACATATATGTGTGTGTGTGTGTGTGTGTGTGTGTGTGTGTGTGTGTGTGTGTGTGTGAAGAAAAAGAAAAAGAAAAAATTCAATTCTTTGGTGTCATTATAAATTCATTTCTGAAGAGAATTTCATTTTTTTTTTAATTTTTAATTAAAATTTTTCCATTTTTCAATTGAAAATTTTTTAACGGTGAAAATATTATATATTATTATCAGACATAACATCTTTAAATTCTCTTGTCGCCGGAAGCAATATAAACATACTGAAATGGTATTCAAATACTAAACAGTTTTCGTTCACCATCTGAAGAGGGCCAGCATTGACCTGAAATAAATTTATAATGACACTAAAGAATTGAATTTTTTTCTTTTTCATTTTTTTTTTTCTATTTTTATATAAAAGTATTTTTGCTCTGCACGTGATTCTGATGTACTTTTAATCCCAAATTAATTATACTTGTACCGTCGAAAGCCGTTGACATTGAGCACTCTAACTGGATACTACTTTTTTTCCTTGAGTTATATATTTATATAATAAACAGTGCTTTATTTTTTGTGTGTTTTTTGTCTTGTCCATGACTTCAACCATATCAAATCAAGCAGATATATAAAATTGATAAGAGAATCTTGTTGTGAATCGAATGCCTTCTCTGGCATGATCATGAATATACAAATCACAAACAATTGAAACGTATATCAATGAAATGAATGAGTATTAACTTTAACCAAGATACACATATTTTTTTTATTTTACTTATTTTTATTTTATCTATCTATTTATTTTTGCAACGTCTAACGTCGCTTAAAACCGTGCCGTCATTGCTGTGAATATTGGCATAAAAACCGATTTATGAGACAAAGGTCAAAGTTCATGATTTTACCAAATAATATGTGTCCTTTCAGTATCCAACCACTAACCATTGCCAAGGCAATGAAAATAACAATTACTGTCATGCAATTTATTCCTACATATCAAAAGGTCTAAACTTGACTCACAGATTAAAAGCAGGTCTGTCAACATCCTTATTCAACCAAAAGGAATAAAAAGTCGTAAGATTGTTTGCCCAAATTGACATTTCTTTTAAATAACTTTATTCCAGATTTGTTGTGGAAACGATGAGATAAAGATGTATTCTGTACTAATCGTGTGCGTCTGACAATAACCGATTCAACATGTTTCTCATCAAAGTAAAGTAAAAGTAAGTCGTAAAGTTGGCGATTGCAGTCGAGGGTAACTCGAAGGCTCCCCTTTCAATAGCTACTACACCGCGGTGTAGGGAAGGGCGCTATTCCCTTCCCTGGATTGCTCTACTTTACCCTTGATACGAGGTGCCTTCAATAAGTTTCCAGACTTTTTTGTACAGGCATTTAAAATTGTCGTAGTTTCTTGAAAATTCACTATGCTATTGCTATACATCTTGTGAGATGACTGACCAATTTTTATGATTTCAGGTTCGAATCAACAGCTACAGCAGCAATTGGAATACACCTTACTAAAGCCTGATTGTCACAGCTGGTGAATTTCAAAAATGCAATCTGGACGTGAGGACAGTTTAGAAGAACGATATGCAATAAAATTCTCTTTTAAACTTGGGAAAATGCCACAGAAACCTATGAAATGCTTCAGACTGCTTTTCGACCATCTTGCATGAATCAAGCATCAGTTTTTGAGTGGCATAAGAGATTCAAGGAAGACAGGGAGTCTGCGATGGATGATGAGAGGTGTGGGAGGAGTAAGGAAGTCAGAACACCAGAGTTGATTGGCCAAATAAAGAATTTCATGGATAAGGGCCCTCGTGTGTCTATAGAGACAATACGTGCACAGTATGATGCCAGTGTGGGAATTGTACACACAATTATTCGCGAGGAACTGAAGATGCGGAAGATTTGTGCGAAGTGTGTCCCAAGGGGGCTCAGAGAAGATCAGAAAGAAAGACATAATCATGACAGCAGGGAGATGGTCGAGCTGATCAATTCAGATCCCGCAGTTCTTGATGCTATGGTGACCTGCGATGAAAGCTGGATTTATTGCTATGACACAGAGAACAAGAGACAGAGTTCCCAGTGGAAGGATGCTGGCTCTCCCAGACCCAAGAAGGCCAGATAGAGCAAATCCACCCACAAACTTTTGATGATCCCTTTTTTTGACAGCACTGGCATGATCTACATGCACTGAGTTCCCACTGGACAGACAGTCAACAAGGAATAATATGTTGAGGTTTTAATGAAGTTCAAGAAGAGATTCCGTCGGAAGATGCCAGCACTCTTTAAATCGGGTCAGTGGCATTTCCACCAGGACAATGCACCAGTCTACAACTCCATTCTTGTCATAGACAATTTGACCAAGATGAGCATCAAGACAGTTCGTCACCCTCCCTATAGTCCAGACCTTGCTCCCTATGACTATAGCTTATTCCCTAAGCTCGTGGAAAAACTTACAGGCTGTTGTTATGAGACAATTGAGGAGATGAAAGAGGCTGGTCATTGACACGCTCACACAAGAGGACTTCCATGGGGCCTTCCAGAAGTTTTTGGAAAGGTACAACAAGTACATTGCAGCCGGAGGAGATTACTTTGAAGGGGACTAGAGTTTCACGTGTGTACTATCAATACAAGTGCCAATATGAAAAAAGTCCGGAAACTTATTGTGTGCTCCTTGTACGTACCTTATATTGCTGAGTGTTAAGCAAGGGCGCTTCAAGTACCATTTTTTGAGTCTTTGGTATGACTCGACCAGGGAGTGAACCCAGATCTCCTGGACCATTGGCGAACACTCTACTCAAAAGTACTTCCCACTTATTTTCTCGGTAATTATATTGCCAAGTCGGTTAAGGCTGTAGAATACACCAACTGCATCTCTGAAGAAGGATAAAACTCTCCCAAAGAGTGTCCTGATAGTGAGGCTTCAGTAACGCTGGAGCTTTGGGGAATGCGGAGTATTCCTTCATTGCCATCGGTGGGCCGGAGTGGTAGCACCTGATAGGGTCCTATCTATGGGTCAAATCGAACTAAACTGTGTACTTATGTTAAACTGAATTATTTGTAATAGAACCGTTTAAAAGTATAAAAATAGATTTGGCATTGATAACCTACAATGGTTGATGTGCCATAAAACCAAAACAAACCAAACCATTATTGCCATCTCTCCTAGGTCCGCTCTGGCCCGGAGTGATAGCACATGATATAGTTCTATCTATGGGTCAAATAGAACTAAACGGAATACTTATGCTAAACTGAATTACTGTTTTTTGTAATTGTTTTTAAAGAGCGTACTTGTACTAAATTGAATTGTTTGGAATTGAACTGTTTATATGTATAAAATGGATTTGGCATTAAATAACCCACAATGGTTGATACGCCATAAAACCCAACTTAAACTAAAACCAAATCGGTTATTATATACAGGGTTATACAGGATGTTTAAAAAAGATATTCGATTAGTAACGGAAGTAAGAAATTAGCTAATCAACTCGATCTCACATCTAAAGAAATAAACGTAAAAAATAAAGTAATAGAGGCAGTAAAACCCTATAAAAAAAAGAAGCAAAAACACAAAGACTAAATCAATTTAAAAGGATCTGGGAACAAAAACACTAACATGGACGATACACCCAAAAAATTAAAAATGCTTATATAGATATAGTAAAGACTAATCGATAGCTGAAAAGTGCTGAACTGAGGGCAGAGATAAAAGGGTTAATAATAGCTGCACAGGACCAGAACCTGTCAACTAGAAACTATCGGGCAAACATGATAAAAAATGGATCAAACCTTATATGTAGATTGTGTGAACAGAAAGCTGAATCAATTGACCAGTTAATGTCTGGTTCGTCAATCCTATCATCAACAGAATATAAAGAAAGACATGATAAAAAAGGACATTACATTCATTGGAAAGTATGTAAATAGTATGGAATATCGGATTGGGAAAAATGGCATAAACACCAATCAGAACCAATAATAGAAGCAAAAGAGCTACATTACCCTGGGACTTTGTTATCCCAGTTGATAGAAAAATAAAAAGTAATAGACAAGCTAAAATGGTTAAAGACGATAAAATAAAAATATGCCTTCTAAATGATATGTCAACGCCAACAGATAATAAACATATCAGTCAAAGAATATAATTAAAAAAAAGAAATACAAAGACTTGGAAATAGAAATTAAGAAAATATGGCACCTTAAAATACCACCGTGCCAGTGGGAGAGATAAACAATTTAAAAGGATACCAGGCAGTCCCAGCTTATATGAAAAGCAAAAAATTGCACTTTGCGGAACTGCTCATCTCTTTAGAAGAGTACTCTCAAGGTGACTGAAAAATTTCACCCAAAATAGGCAGCAAAAACATAAATACATAGAACACATATAATCCCTACCTTCCCTCACTCTAGGACTTGGGTAAATATTACATAGCCATAATACAAATATAAGCAGAAACATAATCAAACATAATATACGAACTTCAATGAACGAACGAATACACTTCTTTATAAAAATATAATCTCTCACACTTTATTCTCGAAAGGGTTGATGTTTCTTGTGTATGAGAGATGAGTGGAGACAAGAACGGACTGTTATTTTGACCCAAGTTCTTCCTCACCCATAGCAGCACTTTTTTCTCATCTTGGCAGAGGTTGCTCAACCGTGGGTCACTAAGGGCCCAAAGCCCTCTGTCTGCAGCTAGTTCTCTCTAGGCATCCTGTATCCAACTGACTCGAACCGTCTGTCTAACATCCACCTGCTTCTGCGGTTCTTCCGCTTATCTACACAGGTGCATCTCTTGATTGACTGCTCGGTCGAGGGTTAATATATAACATAAAGACCCGGGCACTGATTGAAAGAAACCGAAAATGAAACAACAAATTAAATAATAATAATAATAATAATACCAAGAAGAGAGAGAACGGATTTTAAGATTTGTTGTCACTCAGACTCCAGTGAAAAAATATCTGATAAAGCTAATGAGGAAAACTCCAATAACAATAAAAATAATCTGTGGAACACAAAGTGACGGTGATATCAAAGAAAAAGAATTTGGGCAGTTGGATTGAAAAGAAGAATTGATGCTATCCAGACCACAGCACTGTTAAAATCAACGAGAAAACTTAGAAGTCTTCCAGAAATCTGATTTGGTTTTGTTTAGTTTGGTTTGGTTTCTTTGATTAATGGCATATCAACCTTTGTGGGTTATTTAATACCAAAGCTTTCCTAGAAAGCTTTCGTAGAAGAATAGTAGTGGTGCTATTCAACCCATATCTGGGAGAATAAAGGGGTTCATACCTTTGCCAAGGGTATTAGCCCAAAAGTGGACGTAATAGCACGACTGGGGTTCAAACTCCCTTACTACATTGTCGTATGTTAACATCTACTCCACAAGGAGCCCCGCTGAAAATCTAAGTAAACTTGCTGTCACTCAGACTTCAGTAAAAACCATGAGTTAAAACAGGCATGGAAAAATTGTAAGAAGTAAAATAAGGTGACCAACGTCAGAATAACAGTAATACCGTGTCCTCAGACAGCAGAAGTCAAAAACTAAAGAAAGACAATGGCCCAAGAAGCCGACATTTTCTATGTATTTTTTCCATTGCTTTAACTATTTGGTACCCAAGTCGTGTTTTACTTTTGTTACTGGGTTTTGTCATGGTCTGCAAGTTTTTTCTGTTTATAAAATGGATGTAAATCGTCAACTTAGGATAGCAGTAAAATACGAAGAAAAGTGAGGTTGAAACACTATTAATCTATTTATTCAAAAATATTCAAAGGCAGGAAAAAGAAAAATAGGGAAAAGCTGAACTTTAGCTAAGTTAAAATTTATCAAATCACAACGGAAAACGTTTAAAAAAAAGAAAAAAAGAAAAAATTCAATGAATACGTACCACTAGAAGCCATGGGAAGCAGCATGGTGAATGTGAAGTAAGGTGGATAAATCTAAAGTTGGGTTAACAGTGAGCCTCATCAGATGTTGGGCGGAAGAACATCATAACTCAATGGCCAGAATCAAATAATTCAGTCAGGGAACTACTGCTACCCATCGATAAGTGTAGCGTCTATTGATAAGGGAAAAACGGCCA
The DNA here is from genome assembly GCA_963585895.1 of Sepioteuthis lessoniana. Taxonomy (NCBI): domain Eukaryota; kingdom Metazoa; phylum Mollusca; class Cephalopoda; order Myopsida; family Loliginidae; genus Sepioteuthis; species Sepioteuthis lessoniana. The sequence goes on from CAUZXS010005913.1 coordinate 58,607, forward strand.
AACTATACATTTTTGTGACCTGCTTATGAGTTCTCTTACCTAAAGAGAATATGGTCATATCTGTGACAGGATTTTAAACAACCCCTAGGCCTGGTATAGCCACAAAATACTACTCATGATAAAAATGTCAACTTGAAATATAACACAAGGTGGGAACCAAACAATAGGTCTGGGTGTGATGATCGGCAGATGCTCCTCTGAGAGCCAACATGGGAAATTCAATCGTCATCCAGCGAATGTTGGTTGTTCTTTTCTGGTACACTAACGACGATCTAAACTACACAAACTAGAGACACCAACGCAGAAAATGGACTAGGAAAGACAAAAATCTTGCACTTGACTATCATTTTAGGAGGAACTGTACACAAAGAGGCTATAGGAAAAGAATGATAGAAATCTGGGAAGAATGCGCAAGATTTCGGACAAGCCAAAGACTCAGATAAGAAATCTCCGATAACAAGCAAAAATGATAAGACTGAGGAAGAACACTGAAACATGTTGGGACAAAAGGAAAAAGTAACACAAGTAAAACAGACAACTCGAGGAAATAAAGCAGAAAGAAGACTAAAAAGATATCGAGACAGGATAAAACAATACAGATAAAACAGGATATTCTAAAGTAACAAAAAATTCAACAAGCAAGCAGGGGGAGAATACACGAAGACATACTAACAACCGGATGACAAGGAAATAAAACAATTTTGAAGTTTTTCCTTCCTTGTCACTAGTATAAGGTACCTTTCCCAACAGAAACGTAGACAGCTTCCTCAAAGGTTTGAACTCGGGTCACCGATTCCATTTCTTATGACGATAACCGTTACGACAACAGAAACTGTTAGAAGTGGGCGGTGTACGGGGTTATATGATAGCGAAAAACGTGCGGAAATGTATACAGAAAAACTTAACAGGAATCAGATTATACAATTTGCAATAATACACGGGATAATCATAATAAAACTTTGATTAGTTCCTATCTGCATTCACGTCGATAAAGACGTAGGTTACTCGGTCAACAGATTCGTTTTTATCTCTATCAACTTCTTTTTATACACACACACACACACACACACATTTATATATGGTGAAATAGTAGATTTTGGTAAATCTGACAAGATGATAAAATAAGTGAAAAAGAGGATAAACCAAGCACTGACAGCGGATTCAACAATGATATTTCGTTCTTTATTAGAAAAAGAACTTCATCAGGAATCCGTTGTCAGTGTTGGTTTATTCACTTTTCCACATATTCTTATCATATGTGTGTGTGTGTGTGTGTGTGTATGTGTGTGTGTTTGGATGAATAAAAGTGATAAAACAAATAGAAATATTTACTTCATGATGTTTACTTTTTTATTGTTCTCAACCAGTTTCGATCTTAGGTCATCGTCTGGAGAAAAAGGTTTTGGGTTGGTTTGGTTAGGTTAGTTTGGTTCTCCGTTTCATAACATATCAACCTTCGTTGGTTATTTAATACCAAAGCCATCCATAAAAAAGAATAGCTGTAATACTATTCAACCCATAGCTGAGAGGATAAAGGGGTTCATGCCTTTCCCACGTGTATTAGTCCAAAAGGGAACTTAATAGCGCGACTGCAGTTTGAACTCACTTTTGTCAAGGGCACTTTATCCACTACGACATTGGTCTCCCCCAAGAAAAGTTTTGTAGAAAGAAATTTTCACAAAGTTCTTTAAAGCTTTTTTTTTTTAATTTAAAGGAGTTGATACGCTCTAAGAAAAGGGATGTAAAATGTACTGCATCATATCCATTAGCTGACTGAAAAATATTTTTTGATTCAAGTGTTTTTAATGGGTAGAGTGTTCGCCAATGGTCCAAGAGACCAGGGTTCAATCCCAGGTCGAGTCATACCAAAGACTCAAAAAAATAGTACTTGATGCCTACTTGCTTAACACTCAGTGTTATTAGGTACGGATCAAGGGTAAAGTGGAGTAATTTAGGGAAAGGTCTAGCCCCCTCCTCTACACTATTGAAAAGGAAGCCTTCGGGTCGCCCTCGACTAGAGTCACCAACTTTACTTATATATATATATATATATATATAAGTAAAGTTGGTTTTTGAGTTGGCGTTTGAGTCAGCCGGGTTTCGATCCCAGCTTCGGGAATCTAGCCTGTCTAGCCACACTGAAGAGTTGTGATACAACGAAACAGTCTGTCTGTGGATGACTATATATAAGACACCTGGCTAATGTGTTTTCATTAGGTTTGGGAGCAGCGCCTTTCAAATTAACATTGGCTGACCGACTAGTTTATTTGTTTGTTTATATAGATGCTTTTGACATCAAAACTTTATTTCAAGGTTGGGTAATTAGGTTTCATATTAAATCCAAATGGCACATAAGTTTGAAGATCTTTCATCCATTTATCTTCTTGTTTTTCAATTAATGATTTTATGTTTATATCTCTTTCAATTCTTTCTGTGGTGGTAAATTTCGCATCTATCTTTTTAAGTCGTGATCTTTTGAGCAGAAATGTTGTTCTACAAATATTACTTTGTTTTGATCCATATTTTTGATTCTCTGTAGTTATTCACTCTAAATATAAAAAACGGTCATTCTAACTGTCCAACATTCCTGTAAATAAATAACATTTTGCCTTCTGCATATTGATTCGTGCTATATTCTAAAAGTCTTTTAAGTTGTTGAACTAGTGAATGAGTTGATTGATTTGAGGCCTACAATAAAATCCACTAAATTTTGCCAACTTCGTAATATTAAGAACAATTTATGTTGCAAACACATAAATTGTTCTTAATATTACGAAGTTGGCAAAATTTAGTGGATTTTATTGTAGGCTTCTTATGGATTACTTTATTGTTTAGTATGTTGTTAATTCCTATCATTTCGCTGAGGTTATTTGGTCGACGATAAGTTTGTATCCGTGGTTCTTGAAAAATATCTTTTTAAGTTGGGGTTCACTTTCAAATGTTCTAACGGTTCTCGATTATTTGAGCTCGTGGTCAAAGAGTTATTAAATGTTACGAGTCAGTGTTTGAAGATGTTCTATCTAGGTGTTTATGTGTTAACCCATATTTATCTATCCTATTTCAAAGGAATGTTTTGAGGATAATTTAGCTTGATATTAAAACGATATGAAATCAATGTCTGAAGATGTTTTATCTATTTATCTTTATGTGTTTCTGTTATCACCATGATATTGTCCAATGTTGTTGTTTTTTTATTCTTTCTATGATGATGATCTTTGCAGCACTATTAGAATGGTCATTTGAGTGGATATATTGTTCTTCAAGTATTAGCTTATTGTAATCCACAGATTTGATTCTGTGTCTATAATTACTTAGTCTACAATAAAATGGCAATTCTGGCTTTTCAGTGTATTGTTTTTGACAACAGAAGATAAATACCATTTTACTGTAAAAATTTGGTAAATTTTAAAAGTTTTTCTTAGCTTTGAAACAAGTGAATAAGTTGGTTGCTTTGAAGTGGTTGCAGCATAGATTGTTTTTAATGGTTGGCAAAATTTAGTGGATTTTATTGTATTTTTTTTATGGATTACTTTATTGTTTAATATGCTGTTGCTTCCCATATTTTTCTGAGATTATTTGGTCGGCGATCGGCCAGTATGACTGGTTCTTAAAAATATCTCTAAAATTGAGTTTTACTTTCAAAATGTCTCAACCGTTGGGACGTTTTGACAGAAAACCGCAGATTATTTGTATAAATTACTGGATGCTATAATTGTTTATTAATTGTTTACTAAGGATTATTATGATTATTATACTTCTTGCGAGCTTTTCACGCCAACGTTAACTGATGGTCTTTCATTGGAGAAAAACTGACAGCAAGTCTCCAGAACTCTTCTCAGTATTCTGGCAGAACTCAATAATGCTGTAGTTTGGATGTTCTCGATTCGTCTTCCGATTTCCAACTCTTCCTTTTCCTAGTTTTTGAGGACCGTTCCAAGTATGCCAATTACAATTGGTATCACTGTTACACAGCTTTCTTTGTTCTCTGGCAAGATCCGAGTACTTGTGTCTCTTTTCACTTTCTTTGATTTTCACTCAGCGGTCAGCTGACAAGACCAAGTCCATTATACGGAAAGTTCTCTTGCATTATTATTATTATTAGTTACTTCAGCCCATATAACTGTGTGCAAAAAAGATTATCATTAAATAGAAATAATAAATTGAAACCATATAATCATTGGTATTAAATAGACAGACGGTTAACGTCGTAGGAAATGGACTTGGCTACCCGAGTTCAAATCCTAAACGAAGCTGTTTGCATTTCACATAGTGTTAATACCCTTGGGAAAGGAATGGATTCAACTGTTTTCCTAGCTATGGATAAATGGATCAGGTTAGGCTGTTTAACTTTGGTACAGCAACCTGTCTAGGAGAAGGAAAATTCAAACTAGTTAATACAAAATAATTTACAATTATATGATAACAAGTATTTCTATCAAACACGATCAACTCTTAAATAAATCTATTTGAGGCATAACTGGGACCCTAAAAGTTACTATCTCCCCTGGTCAGAGTGGACCTGGGAGTAATGGCAATGAAGCTAACTCCACTCTCTACAGAAGTCCAAATTTGGAGCTTCGCTGATGGATGCATTTTTATTCTATACCCAGAACCACCCTCCCATTTTCAGGGAAGGGGCTTACCCCCCTGTAAGGGATACAGTCAGCGTATGCAAAGTCCTTCTGACAGAGCGTAAAATAAAATCGCTTGAATATCGGTTATAATTAAAATGACCAATGAAAAACAGAGTTGAGCCGTAAATTTCATAGTCTTTTTTCAAAAGGATTTGCCATTAAGTTAGAATTTGTCACAATTTTTTCTTGTTTACGTCTTTTTATCAGCAACTTTTTGTGCACCAGTCAACTACTGCTTACCATCTTTTAAAAAATTTGGCAAGATGTCGACAAATTCTACAAATTACGTGGGATAGTCGCTGGTACTGATAATTGGAAAGGTATTATGTAGAACAATTATATATATATATATGTGTATGTGTGTGTGTGTGTGTGTGTGTGTGCGTGTGTGTGTGTTTAAGAAAATGATTGAAGAATTAGATATGTATGACATCAACAAGGTCAAACTGTTAAGTAAAAATGTTAGCGGTATTGTAAAGATATAGGTAGCAGCTATAACTAGTACTTTATTGTAACGATATAGTCACCAGTTAGACGTATATATATATATATATATATGTGTGTGTGTGTGTGTGTGTGTGTGTGTGTGTGTGTGTGTGTGTGTGATTCGCTTTATTTTCTTGTGCACTTGTTACTAATAGATTCCTTGTTTAATGAGCTAAACTTCATTAAACTTGACATGTGAATTCTCAGAAACTCAAGGAGTGTTTTAAAGAATCGCTAATTAATGAGTAATACAGAAAACAAATACGTAATTTTCGTTTTACAAAATGTGTTTGAATAGATTATTTTATTCCGGATAACGCTGTGTTCTTCTACAAATAGATAGAAAGATAGATTGATAAACTGACAAAAATGAGACAGCTGGATAGAAATTGAATTTTACATATACGTGTGTGTACTTAAGCATAACGTATAAATCAATAGATAGACTAGATGACACTAAGATAGATTTAATAAGCTAAGATTTAAACAGTCTGAGATAGATAGATAGATAGATAGATAGACTCACAGGAAGAGATAGATAGATAGATAGATAGAATGCAAGTCAGAAAAATTACATAAAATTTGTTCAATGCTACTATGAAAAAACGGATCAAAAACTTAAACTATCAAGATTATTTTCTAGCGAACTAGTTTAGAGAGATCGATTCTCACTGAGTGCTTCATAATTCTGGTCTTGTGCCAAATTTAGATAAGCTTAGTAAATGACAATTATTCTTGCATAAATGGCTATAAGTATTGTTTTATAATTATCTCCAGGGACTTATCTTTATCGAAAAGTAAATATTTGAGCATATGTGGTGCATTCAATAAGTTTCCAGACATTTTTGTACCGGCATTTAAAATTGTCATAGACTCTTGAAAGTTCGGTATGTTATTGCTATATATCTTATGAGATGACGGACCAATTTTTATGATTTCAGGTTTAAATGAACATCTACGACAGGAATTGGAATACACCCTACTAAAGCTCGTAGAATTTGCATTTTATAAGGAGTTCAGAAACTAAATAAACAGAGGTATTGACTGACTTTAAAAAATTTTCCAAATACAAAAACACTCACGCTTTCGAGGAGGTAAAAAATTAAAATATAAATGTGCAATGAACGCGATTTCCTAACTTACAGGCATAAAAAGCCATCGACAGTTTGTCATGCCGTTAAAATCAATCATAATGATAAAAAAAATAATCTATCTTACACAATAAATATTTAATTCTCAACATAATCTCTTCCTCATCAACAAACTTTCCTCGCGGCTTCTCTACTAATTACAGATACCGAAGATTATACAACGAAAAGTTCAGATCCAAGTTCAGCTCATAATTGTTAGGCCATACACACACACAGAACCCTGAACAAAAACTCAAAAAGAGAATACACAGAGTGTTTTGTGTCATATTTAACTACCATGTATTGTTAACGTTTATTATTTGTGGCTTCTTCAATCATGGACTGTTCACAGAATTGTGCGGAAGATGGCGTCCAAAGTTTCAGGCGATGATTACAAATGTCGACTTGGAAAATTAAGATACTTGCTTCCTTCTCTTAACGACAATGGAACAATGGAAGCTTAGAAAAGCCACACAGGAAAACCGTTCGACAAGCATTAGATATTTTCATTCTAAGGTTCAATAAAAGAAAAAAGGAAATAAATAATCTCCAATATTCTGTGTATGTACATTGACAAGCATAAGAGTATTTTTCACAACGTAGTTTTCTTGCGTCTTTGCGCACGCGCAAGAACACTCAACACAAAGTATAAATCGGAGTACAATAACCGCAGTTTGATAAGGAAGAACTCAATGTTGACAGTTTCATGTCTGATTCAGAATTATTAAGCTCTTAAGCTATAATCAAACTAAAAAATATACTAATTTGGATTAAAAACGACAAAAAAAAATGGCGGCTTTTATTAATTATCTTTTTTTATGATAAATTTTTCCAACTTAAATAATACCGAACTCTTTAGCCTCAGTTTGGCTATCGGTCTTGAAGGAAAAACACTAAATTTAAACCAACTGTACTCCGTCTGATAATATGACTTGGTATCTGTGTTGGAGGGATTGGGTAAATACATACAAAAAGAAATTGATATAAACCCCCAAAGATGAGGATTAATAGAAATAAAGAAGAAATCCCAACATTATGGGAATTGTTTCATCAACAACTACAAGACTAACAGATACTAGACTAGACAAACCATAATAGACTAGACTAACAAATACTAAACTAACTATGATAGACTATAGTGACAAATACTACACTAGACTAACTATAATAGACTGACAAATACTAGACTAGACTAACTATAATAGACTCGACTAACAAATACTAGACGAGACTAACAATACTAGACGGACAAATACTAGATTAACATTGCGCGAATATCCTTGGGAAAGGTATGAATCGAACTATTCTCCTTCCAGCTATGGATAAATAGTAGGGCAGACTTGGCTCTTTAACCTTGGTTTGATAACCGGTCTAGGAGGAGAAAAACTCTGCATTCAAACCCGTTAAGCTTTTTATAAGCATTCTGCTTGTGTGGATGGGTTGGGTAAATACAGACTTGGCTCTTTACTCATGGTATAACAACCAATCTAGGAGAAGGGAAGCTCTGAATTCAAACCCGTTAAACTCTGCTTAAAAATTGACCTTGTATTGCATCCTGGTCATGTGGATGGGTTGGGTTTATATAGTATGTATAAACCCAACCCATCCACATGACCAGGATGCAACAGCATCAATAAGACCCATCCACATGACCAGGATGTAACAGCATCAATAACATATAAACAGTTATTTATTGTATGTGTATACGTCATTTGAAAGCAGAAAATAAGATCATCTTTGTAATAAATGTACCGGTATGCTTAGTGCTTAGGAAGATACTTTGTCGAGCCCCAACTCACCAATGGCAAATATTAGCATTTGTATATCTGTGATTTACTAACATTCTGCAAAAACGGAAGGAAAGAAAAGATAAACTCAATTATACCTACATGTTACTTGGTATACTTCGTGTCACGTGATATCCCACTGGGAGGAGGGAGATAAAATTACTACTCCTCGTGTTTGAATTGACAGTATCTAGCCGTCAAAGAGTGACCGTTAAGGAAGAATGTAGGTCACAGAGGGGATATCAACAGGTGTTGGTACTTAGTAACCTCAGGTCGCTGGACACCAAGGGGGAGAAGAGAGAAGCCAAATGATTGCCTGGGACCCCAAAACGGAAGTGGGGACTCCTTCCCCTCAGCGGAAGTAAATAATAAGAAAGTTAGTTGTTTGGCAGGGTTCGTAGCGGGCAGACGAATCAAAGCCAGTATTCCGGGTTTAAGACAAAAGAATATGAGACACGAGGGACCCCAGGTTCTTCAAGCCAGTGTAAAAAAATAGAATAAAGTCTATTAGCCCGTGAAAGAAGAAAGATTCTCCAGTGGAACCCCGTCGAAAAATAAGATAAGCAACTCTTATATCCTCTCTGTGACCTACATTCTTCCTTAACGGTCACTCTTTGACGGCTAGATAGTGTCAATTCAAACACGAGGAGTAGTAATTTTATCTCCCTCCTCCCAGTGGGATATCACGTGACACTTCGTATTCATAATATACATACCAGTGGCATTACAAAGAAAAAATGCAAAAACATGTTCCATGAAATGATAACTGTCGCAATATGACGAAAAGCAACCTGACTGAATGACGTCACAACTAAACACTCTTAATATTCTCTAATGAAAAAAAAAACTAGTCCAACCAAAAATCGGAAAACATCTGAATCAGCTTGGAAAAAAACTGAGAAGATAATTATCTTTTTTTTTTATTAGAATTAGACGTGACATTTTACAGCAACAGATTAGAATTTAATACTAATTCAATATGATATTTAGTAAAATTAACTTAGACTGGCGCAACTTAATTTTACTTATGGTATTGGAATGCTTGGTGGTAAGGAAGATATTTAGTTGAGTCCCAACTACTAAATATCAACATTAGTAGATCAGTAATATACTAATACTGAACACAACGGATGGAAAGACAGAATAAACTCAATTATACAAGACATTTCACCTCCTTTATGCATGATTATGAGGAATTTTATAAGCCCCGAAAAACCCGGTTTATTCCAACGTTTTGTAAAAGAATAAACCGTACTTCAACAGCAGTAGGGAAATGGGTGACCGCTTTTGAAGAAAGGAAGACGAACGACTTTTAGTGCAACAAAATTTATATACAACAACAACAACAACAACAATAAACAGGGTTTTACACCAAATGGAACAAACAACAAATATGTAAGAGTTCACAAAAGAGTTCAAGATTCCGATAGATGGTAGGGTTTTGTAAGGTTTGTAAGGTTTAGTTGTAAGGTTGTTATAAGGTAAAGTTATAAGGTAAAGGTTTAAGGTAAGGTAAGGTTATGTTTGGTAAGGTTAGGTAGGTTATGTGAATGTTTACCGATAAAATGCCTGCTGGAACTTAGCTGTGTGTCCTGTTTCTTTTAACTCAGCACGTGCGTTCGTCGCTCTTGGGTCCTGGCTGGTGGAAGGTACCAAATACGTTTGCCGTCAAGGGCTGCTACGAATGGACCTGTTGCTAACAGCGATGGGAGTGGCAAAAAGAGGGAGAATCTTCAGTCGTAGCTCTTTTTTTATAGTGGACACCACGTGACCCCAAGGTGCTGCTGATATTCGGTGACAAAATTTCTACATGATATACATTCAGGTGACATTACAAGGAAAGAATACAAAAATTTGTCCTATGACAAAGTTATATACATACTATCCATGAACAAGCAGTATGTAGAAGGGTTTCAAAACGAAAAAGGGCTTACTTGACAAGTAAGAGTAATATAGCCATGTGGCTTGACCACTCCCTGACAGGGGTCAGAAACAACGTCTCTTGTATTAAAAGACCAGTGGTAAGAAGATATCAAAAAGGGCTTTCTGGGGTGATATTTGGCACCCTACGACGCTTAAACTATGGGAAATAAAACCGGGAACTCGCGACAAGTTCTACAAAGACTTTAGAACAACACGAAAGAAATTTGAGAAAGAAAAACTAAATGACCAGTCTGAGGGAGGCTGGTAGACAGCATCCCAACAACTGGTGAGGGTAACATCATCTAGTGTTGACGAAGCGGGACTTCAATTAACTTTACTGAGAATTCTTTCACAGACAACGAGCATATATTTACAATTATAATACGCAGTAGTTGTAGCAAATATGAAAGGGCGCGCGAATTGAATCTCCTAATTTATACATATATCGAGCGTATCCCAGGGACATCAAATAAGGACTTCTGGACTATTCTTTGAATCATGTAGAGCGAATCACCTGGAAAACAGGTCGGGTTGCCGGTGGTACAGATCTGATGTTGTAAAACCCGAAATCTGTAATAATACCGGTGGGACATCACTGATAACCTCCTTTAGTGCATTTCGACACTATTATATATATATATATATATAAATGAAAATGTACAAATATTAAAAAAAACATAAATTCTTCAGAGGACGATTTTATTTTGAATTTGAATTATTTACCAACGTTAAAGTTTTCGGTTTTTTAAAATGAAAACAGTAAACCTTCATCAGGTGTTTGAATTGTTAAATTTAACAATTGTAATTCAAACGTCCTGATGAAGGTTTACGGTTTTCATATCAAAAAACCGAAATGTTTAGCGTTGGCAAATAATTCAAACTATGAATAAAATCCTCTGGAGAACTTGTGTTTTTTCGTAATTGTATATTTTCATTCTGTCGAATTTATTTCCAGTTTTTCCAGAGAGAGCGGGAGCGGGGAGGAGAGTGATTTAAATGTAACTCCCTATTACGCTTTCTTTTCACATTCAATCCTCGTAAAAATCTTATTTAAGAAATGAATTATTAGAATCTTGAAATAGAGAGTTACTTTTAATTCACACTGCATGTACTCAATATTGAAAACTATTTTACAACGATGAATATTATGGAAAATGTGGTGAGCAGGTGGGAACATTTTTTAAATCAAATTTTAAATCACAAGTTCTTTTCCTTCCTTCGTCTTCAATTCAATACTCTTTTGAAACAAAGTGTCTTTGAGATAACCTAACTTTTTTATGCAAAACATTTAGGGTTCCCCTGACCCATATACTGGTTGCTAGTTTGTTTCTTCTTTTTACAGGGAGTGTCCCCGTGGTGTAATGGCTAAAATGCTGGACTGCGACATCGTAGTGAATTCGAACTCCGGTCACATAATTACGTCCACTCTGGGACTAATAACCTTAGAAAGGCATGGACCCCTTTTATTCCGCCAGCTATGGGTTAAATTAGTACCACTTCTTCTACAGGGAAGACTTTGGCATTAAACAACCCACAAAGGTTGATGTGCTATTAAACAAAGAAACCAAACCAAATCAATTTTCTTAATAGTGGAATTGGCAACTTCTTCAAGATTATTTCAACTACTATCATGACAATAAAATAAAATGGAGGTGCCTGTGGTGTAATGGTTATCGTCGTAGGAAATGGACACGGTGATACGAGTTCAAATCCTGGACGAGACCGATTGCATTTCACATAGCACTAATACCCTTGGGAAAGGTATGAATCCAATTATTCTCCCTCCAGCTATGGGTAAATAGTAGGGCAGACTAGGTTCTTCAGCCTTGGTGAGGCAACTAGTCTTGGGGAAGGAAAACTCTGAATTGAAACCTGTTAAACTCCGCTTAAAAACTGACCTTGTGTCATATCCTGCCAGAGCGGAGAGGTTGGTTAAATATGATAAAATAAAATGAAAAAAGGGTTGAATGAGCCAAGAATGAAGTGCATTGAAAGAGACATAAATAGTCTGGGAAAACTGATAATAATGGTCACGTTATAAAAACACATTTTATGTTTTGAGATTTTTACAAAAATATTAATGAATCCCGGTTATTACCCTAATTATCAAATGACAATTGACTTTTGAGTGATAAGAAAAGAAACAATAATTACTGATACGAAACACTTTGTCATAAACAACAATGTCAGAATCCACAGGTTTTAAACACAACAGATTATTGAAGGAAATTGATTTTTCTTTCTTTCTTTCTTTTCTCTTTAATATTTCTTCTCTCTCTCTCTCTCTCTCTCTCTCTCTCTCTCTCTCATTTACTCCTGGAGGGAGTCTCCGTGGTGGAGAGGTTAAAATGCTGGACTGCGACATCCGAGTGAGCGAGTTCGAACTCTAGTTGCGCTATGACGTTCACTTTACAGACTAATACTCCTCGGAAAGGCATGAATCCACTGAATCCCCACAGCTATGGGTTAAAACAGTACCACTACTGTTCTTCAACACGGATGGCTTTGGCATTAAGTAACCGATTATGGAATTTTTTTCTTTTCTCTCTTTCATAAACATTTTTTTTTCTTTTTTTTTTCAACTCATTTAGTCTCTTTTTCTTTCTTTTGTTTTTCTTTCTTTCATTATACGTGCATTTATTCTTTTTTCTTTCTTTCTTTCTTTTTTCTTTCTTTCGTAATCATTTCTTTTCTTCTTTCTTACTCATATAATCTTTTTTTCTTTCGTTTTCTTTCTTTCAGTACATAATAATTTCTTTCCTTTTTTTTTCTTTCTTTCTTTTTTTCTTTCGTTATTTTTTAAATTTTTTTTCTCTCTATCGTAAATATTTCTTATTTTCTTATTCCTCACACTCATTTAGTTTCTTTTTTCTTTCATTTTCTTTCTTTCTTTTTTTTTTTTTTTTGTTTGTTCTTGTGAAATATTTACCAAATGTTCCTTAATTAACCAAAGAGAGAATGAGGACACATCGGGTAGTGTAATGGTTAGCAAGCTTGACTAGCAAACCTGCAAGAATGAGTTCGAGTCTCATTGGGAGCCCCATTCAATCGGCCTTGTGCTACATCGAAGCAAAGAGCTTCGTAAATTATAACCAAGGAGAGAATGAGTGGTAACTTCTTGGTCTAAAATAAGTAAATTAAAGTTGGTGACTGTAGTCGAGGGCGACCCGAGGGCTCCCTTTTCAATTGCTACTACACTGGGGTGTTGGGGGGGAGCTACTCCATTCCCTGGATTGCTCCACTTTACTTTTGATCCTTACCTTATAATGCTAAATGTTAAGCAAAGCAGCATCAAGTACCATTTTTTGAGTCTTTGGTATGACACGACCTGGGGTTGAACCTCGGTCTCTGGGACTATTGGTGAACACTAGTTCTCACAAAATTCACATGCAACTTTTTGCGTGATTATTTTTAAAAAATCATAACTTTTTTTTGTTGCAGAAAATAGAACCTAAAGAGTCAGTAATTGTTGATAGAAAAAAATATCGCCCATCATTCATTGACCGACCAACTTCTTAAACAGACTGTCCACGTGGATTTGCTAGATTGTGTCTATAAGTTTGTAACACTTCCCGTGGCACACAGATTCTACACTCTGATCCTAATGGTTATTTGCCTCCCCACGTAGGCAAACTCAACACAAAGCCGGTTTAAGGTCGTGTCTCAAACGTGTGGGTGTGGCCAGAACAACGAGTGTTCAGTCCACGTGCCTTGAATCACACAAACGTCAGACTATATGTATATATTCTTCTGCGACGAGTATGATACGACACAAAGTCATTTTTAAGCGGAGTACAGCTAGTTTGAATTCAGAATTTTCATTCTCCTAGACTGGTTGCCAAAATAATGCCAAAGAACCCAGTCTTTTTAACTGTTCACAAAGAGTTGGGTGGGAGGAGAACAAATGGATTAATGCCTTTCTCGAGGGTATTAACACAAAGTGATTTTTAAACAGCGTCGTTCAGGATTTGAACTTGGGATGCCGACTCTATTTCGTTCGGCAATAACTGTTACGTTAAGCGTGCTATTTAAAGGCTACCTGTATAATAAAATGGGGAGATACTGTTTTGCTGTTCGAATCTCCAGGTTTAGGTTCGCCTAGCCTTTTGCTGCGTCCCGCCTAAAGATGAGAACACGACTGGGAAAGAAAAGATAATTGTAGTTAGATCACAAGTTAAAAGTTCACCCTGTCAGCAGGTGGTGAAGCTACAGTTCCAGATGTAAGACCCCTTCCAAGAGCGAGGCATCATTGATACGACACTAGATATCATCTGGTGATGACGCTCATGTTCTGAAGATCTGAAGCCCGTGAGGCACTCCTTTATTGCCATTATTCCTGGGTTCACTCTGATACGAAGTGTTAGTACCTGTTAGGGTCCCACTTATGGGTCGAATAGACTTTTTGAAAATTATTTGTATTAGGTAGGAATACTTGATATATAACTTTAAGCAAAAAAAAAGAAACAACTACAAAAAAATGTAAATATAAATTTACAACTTACGCAATTCCCTAACCTCTCGGCATAAAATAACCCCAGGCGCGTTGATGTATCGTTAAAATTAATCAATCAATCAACCAATCTGACGGCTGGGCAAGTATGCCTTGATCCTAGGCAAAGTGCTGGGAAGTGACTCTGATGTTAGGCAGACATGTCAATTCATACGTAAATAATCCCATCATTTTTACGGGTATTATGTTAGTCCACAATATATGGAGGTGTTATATTGCATGTTACAATTCGTAATACTTATTTTAATTTAAAAAATTTTGTAGTTTATTAGAAACCATTTAACTTTGTACAAATAAAACTATTAGTACTAGATAACAATAAAGCCTTAAGTGAGTGCAAACAAATGATTAATACTAAATTGAATTATTCATATTTTATTGGAATGACTGAAACCATTTAACTGTGTGCAAACAAATGAGCTCTGGCATGTTTAAAATGTTACCTATAAACTAATCGTTTGCAAACTCTGTGTGTGTGTGTGTGTGTGTGTGTGTGTGTGTGTGTGTGTGTGTGTGTGTGTGTGTGAACAGGATTAAGCATTAAATAGCCTTCAAGGGTTGATATGTCATAAAATCCAGCCAACCAAGCCAAGTAGTCAATTTTCTGCTGCGTCATGACATGAGATGTGAGGACTTTTGTGAGGGGAAAGAAAGAGAAGATCGGAGAAAAATGATAAGTGTTGAAATTATGGCGATTCAATTAGACACATAATTTAAATTTATAGTTGTGGTTGTTCGACTGTTGGTGAAAATAAAATAAAAATTAAAATAAAATAAAACAAGGCAAACACTTCCCTCCCGAAAAAAAAATGAATTATTACTTCCTGTAATGTCCATAAAACTGAAATGATTGTTTTATTAACAATATTTCAGTAATTTCACCTCGTCATTGAAGAGTTTATTCAAATGAGTACCATATTAAGAAAGAGGTACTTTAAGATTTTTATGACATTAACAGTGCATTATAGGTTGTAAAGGTATGATTGAACATTACGTGGGCGTGAAGGTGCATTTGTTGAGTAGAAAAAAATCAATGACCAAATTAACATCGTTTTATGGATTTTCGATCTCAAGTGGAAGAAAATACACACAACATGATTATAATGATCTTTAAAAATTCTTGATAAGTTGCGTATCCCCACCACTAACACAACCAATGCTTTCAGTTAAAATCAGGTTGTGCCAGCACTTTGGCCAGAAGGGGCTCCATGCTTCTAGTCTTGTACCAAACTAAGCTAAGCTTCGGAAACGACTACATCATACCTTAAAGTTTCTTAGAGACATATTACTTACTATATATACGAGTGTGGGTCTAAAAAGTAACGGGACTGGAGTCACAAACAATTTATTTCAATTCCAAACAACAAACTACCTGTTTTCCTCTTCAACGAAATCACTCTCTAGTCTAATGCACTTTCCCATTTTTCTCTGTCACGCTTCTCTGAACTGCTGGAAGGATTTTTCAGGGATGCTTCTCAGCTCCGTCGTTAACTCCCTCTTGATGGCCTCCACGACTTCAAAACAGCTCCTGTTGAGAATAAAAAAGTTACACGGAGCAAGATCAGGGGAATAGTGATAGTTTCAGTACAGTGATGTTCTCGATTCGAAATTGTTAGATGCTCAGCACACACAGTCCCTTTACTTTTCAGACTAGCTTAAATCTTCGGTGATAGTCTTCCAAACCCTTCTTTTTTATGCTGAGAGACTTGCCATCAGTCGAACTGTCAACCAATGATCCCTACAAACCATCGGCCTTACTCGCTTGACATTGATCTCAATTCTGTTTGTTGAAGGCCTCTCGCTCCAGGAATCATCTTTCACTTTGTCCCGACCCTCTTTGAACTTCTTGTGCCACTCAAAAATATATGTGTGTGTGTATGTATGTGTGTGACATGTTGTTCTCTCTATAAAGCTGCTGAAGTATTTCAAGGTCTTGTGACAGAGTTTTGATACCATGCTAAATGATAACACAATTTGCTTTGTTCCTCTTTTGCCCACAGTTCACACAGCATACTTAGTCCCGTTACTTTTCAGACACAAATGTATATATATATATATATATATATATATATACCATCCCATGCAAAAATAATGACCCAACAACTATATATATTCCCAAATGCAGGATGGGTTGAATAACATCCATTATGGTGCACCCGACACGGGGAAAGGAACCACACAGACTACCCGAAGAATAACGACGACAAGGTTAAAAAAATATGTAGGCGACATAAATTAGCCAAGAAATAATAAAAGCACTGTAAGAAACCATTTTTAGGCAACATAGGCCAAACAAGAAGGCCAGTCAAGGCAAAATACCGAACATAACCAACAACATAAAACCCAAAATAATCAGTCTATCAACATATAAATTAAACAAAAATCAAATTCATTTATTAAAACTCGGTGTAAAATTTTGTCCCATCCTAAAAAGCAATCTCGGAAAATTAAAAAGAGACTTCAGGGAATTTGACTGAAAATTCAGATTGATAGAACAATTCCATAACAAAGAAAATACAGACGACTCCCAAGAAAAAATACAAATTCTTCCTGGACAAAAATAATGAACAGTGAGTTGAACCCATTCTTCGAAAAACTCTGGAGTATCAACTAACAAGAATGAACAAATACACATAACAACCTCTCACCTAAACAAAGACAAATCTTAAGATCCACGGGAAATTAACGACATAATTATAAAAGAAGCAAAGAAAGCGTAGTTGTCATTTTAAATAAAACATATTACAGAACAAAAATCCAGGAAATACTAAGGGATAAAAACCAACTATAAATTGATTGATACAAAAATAGACAATAATATCATATCAAAAATTACAAAATTCCCCCCTATACATCATCATCATTTCGTGTTGCTCGCACGGATTTCCCTAACTCTTTCTCTCGCTGTCTTTATCATCCATCGCTTCTGGCAGGTCTTCCAGGCTACATCCTGTGTCCGTACAGACCTGTTGTAGATAAGTTCTAGCTGGTCGTCCAACACTTGCGCGTCTGTATGAAGGGGTCCATTGGAGAACGTAATTTATGAGTTCGTCCTTGCTCCTTAAGCAGTGTCCCGCATGTCTTGTTGGTCTAATTTGGATGGTCTTCGAGATAGGTGGTAGGTAGCCGTACAGCTGCTGCTTTGTGGGATGTTGCTTCTAGGATTTGTTCAATATAGCTCTCAGCATCCGTTTTTTCTCTATACGCCAAGTCAGCGTCCAAGTAGTGTATCCATACAGTAGTATGGACACGACCGCTGCTTGGAAAAAATTGCGTTTTATTTCATCGAATAGCTCTGACTTCCATATGACCGATAGCCAATCGATAGCTTTCCATGCCTTCGCTAGTCGCATATTGATGTCATTTTCAGTGGATGAGATACTGCTTCCGATGTTGGTGAACTTGTCCTCTAGTTTCAGAGAACAACCATTTAGTGTGGGAATATCGTGACTTTGATTAAAACACATGTACTCCAGTTTGTCTGCGTTTGCATGGAGGCCTATGCCGCCTGCTGCCTGCTCCAGACTATGCAGGGTGTGTTTGCCAGAAGTCCTATGTCATCAGCGTAATCCGCATTCGTAATAGTTCGTGTGGGACATCGTCTGCTTCTTGCCTTTTCCAGTGTAAGGCTATTTTCTTTCATTAAATCTATCGACGTCCGAAATACGTAGTCTAAGCAGATTATGAACAAATATGGCGCTAATGTGTCCACTTACAGCACACCTGCGACAATGTCAAAGAAGTCTGGATCTCCACCCGGTGAGTGTACTTTTACTTTCCTGTTTTTATAGTGCATCATTATGGCTGCAACGGTTTCCCTGGGTAGACCGTAATCTAGAAGTATTTTCTCCATCTTCTCACAGTGTATAAAGTCAAATACCTTGGAGAAATCTACAGATAGGAGTGTTGCTTCGAGGTTTTTAATGAGACATTAACTAAAGAAAAATAACTTCTTAACTAAATCTTTTGGGGACTTATAAACTTAATGTTCTTACATCACTATGAATTACTTCTAATATGTATGATTTTTTACCTGAGCTCATATTACGATTTTTTACCTAACCTTTTTGATTATTGGTCCTCATATTGTATTCATCTCTATACTTGGTCTACTCAGCAGGTTACTGTAGTCCAACATATGTGCTGATTCTTTAAGGCGTCTAATTATCCAATGTTCTTATCTATCAATCATTTCAACTTCATCACATAAGAGCAAATGGTTCCCCTTTTCCTTCCATATATGATCCGCTAAACCCAACTTTTCAATTTTACCTCGCACTACTGCTTTTCGGTGTTCTTCTAGCCTTACTTTTTGTGTGCAGCATGTCTCGCCTTTGTATACTTTACCACAACTGCAAAGAATGGTGTACACATAGTTCTTGGTTATGTTAAATTCTGTTGGGAGCTTGACACGGAAGATATATCTCCGGAGAGTCGAGCCACTTGTGAATATTGTCCTGATGTCATATGGACTGCATATCTTTTGGATCCTTTCTGACAATGGCTCTTATTGGAATACCATCCTTGTTTATTTTTCGAAGGCCATTTATGTGTGGTAGCCTACTGTAAAGTTGATTGAGCGGTCTGTATTTTAGTTGTGGCATGAGATCTTTGTTCTTACCGAGGATCTGTGACAACTTTTCTTTTTGTCTTCATGGTCGGGTCATTCTTTACTGCTAATCACCATTGCCAATCAAGTTTCCCAATTTGTTGGAATATTCCACCCAATCCATTACTACAGTAGCATTGCCTTTGTCTGCTGGGAGGATAATGATATTGTTATCATCCTGTAGTGATTTGATGGCTTGTCTCTCCGCTTTTGAGATGTTTGGTTTCGGAGGCTTCGATTTCTTAAGTGCCTGTTTCATTTTCTATCTTAGCTCATCAGCCCGGGCCTTGAAACATTATGAATATAACAATAAAGATGAATACAATAGTCCGAAAACACTGAGGGATAAAATCATCGAGCTTCGTCTCAGTGTAGAATAACAATAACACATACCTCCATAAAGCGTCCAGCAGACAGACAAAAATAAAGCAGGTCGTAGCTCAGTGCCTCCTTACAATGCTAAACTTGTAGCCCCCCAGTGTACGTCTTAAGTATGTAATTAAGTGGGATCATTGCCATTACAAATGCTATTGGTGACAGCGTATCTCCCTGGAAGATATTTCTCTAGATTTTCTCCTCTGCTAAATGAAGCTGGTTTATATAATAAAATACTTTCACTAACTTACAAGCAGCCAATGACGATCTATGCAATGGAATAGTCCACTTGTGCACAATGGGATTCCCCAAAGCACCATAAATAGTTCCCGTTCCTCAATCGGGAATTGAGTTTCCTGTCTTCACGACTGATTACTCTTTGCTAACGCGATTAATTACTCTCGGCTATCGCAACTAATTGCCCTACGCAACCTGACAAATCCTACACTCAGAAATTCAGACAACTAATGCCTTTGTTTTGTTTGGGGGTTGTTGTTTTTTTGTTTTGTTTTTTGTTTTTGTTTTTGGGGGGGTTGTTTTTTTTGTTTTTGGGGGGTTGGGGGGTTGTTTTTTTGGCTGAGCATCTTTACAGCAGTAACAGTTTCTTAGAAAAGACTACATGCTAGTTGTATTTGTTCTATCTTTCCTCTGTACGTAGAATCGAATTCCTTGGAGAAATCTATAAGCAAAAGTGTTGCTTTGAGATTTTTTGCACGTACTCCTTCGATGATTCGACTGATAGTCAGAATTTGAGAGGTTGTGGATTAATTTCCCTGAAAACCTTTCTGATTTTTTCTAAGAATTTTCTCGATTTTAGGTTGGATATAATTAGGAAGTATGACATAATAGACCATAGCAGTGATAACAATAAGATTTATTCCTCTGTAACTCTTAGTGATTCCGAAATCACCTTTCTGGGGAAAGGGAGAATGCAGTCTTTTGTCCATTTCCCCATTGAGTTTTGTTCATAGCCAACGTTACATAATCGAAGTAGTATGTCGTTAAATTTTCTTGTCTTGCTTTCTTCAGGAGGTATTTCGTCAAGGCTTGCAGCTTTTGAGTTTTTAAATTTTTTTTCAGGTTTTAAGCGTTCATTTGAAATCAATTCATTTTATTAAAATAATATTTTAGACGTTAACGGTGCCACTAGCTTTGATTAGTAGCGATGAACCCATACCGATTCTACGTTAAAATATACACGTTCAATAATTTATAGTGAGGGAGTTTTTGTGGCCATTAGTTTAGCGCGTTCGTTTTAGATTTAGCCAGTTCGTAAATATAGCATTTTAAACGATAATGTTTTCGTGAAGATTCCAAAGTATTACTCAAGTGTTGGTTTTTCTGTTTGTTTTTGTTTTTGTTTTTTTCGCAAATCCTTCGATAAAGAAATTTTAACGTATAGTTCAATAGTTATACGCAGCGTCTGTTTTAGTTCGTTATTGTATATTTATGTACAGTGTTTTTAATGAAAATAAATTTCGAAAAGAAAAAAAAATTAATTAATTAAACGTATATTTCAATTTAAATTGGAGTCTGTTTGTATTAATTACAATTCTATATTTATGTACAGAATTTTTTTTTTTCTTATATTTTTTTTAACTTTATTTTTTTTTATAAGTTTCGGGGATGGAATAAGAAAAAAAAAGGAAAGAGAAAGAAAAAAAACTACATACCGGTTTGAACAAATAGCCGAATAACGACGTCATCGCGGCCGGAAAGCAAGAGCAAAATGGCCTCCCGATTTTAAAGGAAAGATTCAGAAGTCATCAGAGGAGCCTAGCTCTGATTGGCTGTTGCAAAATCAAAAGTGATATCCATGGATAGAGCCATTTCTGTGGTCATTTGTCTTATATGGAAGATACGCAGTTTAGCTGTCGGGATGGGAGTTGGAGTAAGATCAATGCCAACTGGGTCATTTGGGCGAGTGAGTCTGATGTTGTAAGACCCAAAACCCCCCGTGAACCCAAAGGAAACATCACTGATGACCCATCCGGAAGCATCAATGAAGATGTATGATATAAGTAAGTACTGCGTCAAGTTCTTCCTTTGTAAACTGTCCTCATTTGATATCTAGTTGGCTATCAATAATTTTTTATAGTTTTATCAGTGTCTTCAGGAGGTTTCCAAAGAGATTCTTGAAATGCTCTTTCCACTCCTGTAGTCTTTCTTGTTGGGATCAATTTTAAATTTTGCTCACGTGAGGCTTTTCCTTCCGATCACTTCATTTACTGTCTGCCATGCTAATCATGATTGTCTATCTTCTACTGAATGTCTGATTTTATTGAGTTGGCCTTAAATGTCTTCTAATTGTTCTTTTTGTTTTACTTAAGAAGAATCAGCAAGCTGCTTGATAAATAACAGGAGATGATTCAAAATAATGGCGAATACACTACTGATTGAAATTAATTCATTCTTAAATTATTCATAAATTGATTATATTTTACCAAAACGGAAATTATTTATGACCTACTCCAATATATATATATATATATATATATGTGTGTGTGTGTGTGTGTGTGTGTGTGTGTGCGTGTGTGTGTGTGTGTTTTACTTTAAAACAAATAACGCTCATCAAAAGACTAAAGCGATGATAGTGCTTGGAGTAGCGAATAAAATACCGCTCAGTATAAAAATATCGTAGAACCATAACAATAATGTTATAACCTGATCAACATGAAAGTTATGAGTTTGGTGATTTGAATTTTTTCTTTTTGATTATACTATTGACTCCAGTGGACCCCTTCACAAGGACGAGCCAAAGCATGACGAGCAAAGGCAGGACGACCAGCTAGAACCTATATACAACAGCTCTGTGCCAATACAGGATATAGCCTTGAAGACCTCCCGGGAGCGATGGACGATAGAAACAGGTGGCGAGAGAGGGTCAGGGAGATCTGTGCTAGCAGAGCGACATCATGATGTTGTAATGGTTTATGGTTATCACTAGCACACTTGGTGAGTCAATAATAGATCAAATTTGGCGGTATCATTGAATAGTGCTCAATATCAATGATACTATTTACCAACCCCTCCGCTCGGGCAGGATATGACACAAGGTCAATTTTTAAGCGGAGTTTAACAGGTTTGAATTCAGAGTTTTCCCTCTCCTAGACTAGTTGCCTAACCAAGGCCGAAGAACCTTGTCTGTCCTACTATTTACCCATAGCTGGAGGGAGAATAATATCAATGATAGAACTGTTATACATACACACACACACACACAAACACACACACACACACACACACACATATGTATATATATATATATATATATATTAAATGGTGGTGTCTGTGACCTTAGGTTTCATGCTTTACGCATTCATCAGACAGAGTCTTTTTGATGAATGAGTAAAGCATGAAACCAAGGGTCACAGGCACCACCATATATATATATATATATAATCATGTTATGGATAGTGTGGGAATGTTTTCTGTCGATGTTTCCTGACCTAGGGTGAACGACACAAGTTAAATATGTATACCAATAGGTAGTGAGTTTGATTCTCACTGGTGTCCCACACTTTTGGTTTTGAGTCAAACAAAACTAAGCAACGTATATCAGTATATCAAATACTTTCAGTAGATTTTTCAAGCGCAAACATGTCTTGACTGTGGGAGTCGTGCGTTATCAACCTTTGCCTACCTAGAAACTTAGCATTCATGGCTTTAACTTAAACACCGTGTGCTAGGGAGGATTACAAGTACCGTACATAGGCGTGCATAAGTCGAATTTTGAAGACCGAATTTTTATGCTAAATTATTTATGGGCTCGCCTATATATGAATAATAATTTTGTAATTCATGAGAATAAATACAAAATCGACCTATACACGAAATCGATTTATACACGAGTGGGTACGATATTCAAACATAACAGGAAAGATTAAGTGCAACCATTGGCTTCTAAAATTAATTTCATAGATTTCTAGACCGTAAATCAAGGTTCGACTTATACACGAGATCGACTTATGCACATATATATACGATATCTCACCCACTAAGTAGGTCTAATAAAATATATGCATAAGGCAAGATTCATAAAACATGTAATAAGAGTTGATATTGGATAAACCGTCTGTCTGCCACAAGGTAACAGATATGTACACCCAATGAGGTTTGAAAGTATTCGTTAATGGTTTTCAAAGTCTACACACTTAATATGGCTCAACAGTTCGGCTGAGGCTGTAGAATACACTGACTGCATCTCTGAAGAGTGTCCTGGATATAGCACTAAACAATTTGATGGTGAGGCTCCAGTATTGCTGGAGCTTTGAGGAATGCGGATTACCCCTTTATTGCCATCACTCCCAGGTTCATTTTGGCTGGGATTGGTAGCACCTGGTAGGGTCTTATCTATATGGAGGTGCCTGTGGTGTAATGGTTTTCGTCGTAGGAAATGGACACGGCGACACGAGTTCAAATCCTGGACTAGATTGATTG
>CAUZXS010005913.1:85000-155000 GCA_963585895.1 Sepioteuthis lessoniana
CTGTATGTAAGTTCGAGCTGGTCGTCCTGCTTTTGCACGGCCATATCTAGGGGTCCATAGGAGTACATCGCTTATGAGCTCGTCCTTGCTTCTCCAGCAGTGTCCCACGTGTCTGGTTTGTCTAACTTGTATAGTTTTCGTGATGGGGGGCAAGTGTCCGTATAGTTGGTGTCTCGTTGGGTGTTGTCGCCAGGACTTGTTCAATACTGCTCTCAACATTCTTGTGTAATTTCTGTCAAGTTTCTCCTCCAGCCGTTTAGTGAGCGTCCATGTAGTGCATCCATATAGCAGTATCGACACAACCGCTGCTTGGAAGAAACTGCGTTTCATTTTATCGGTTAGGTCTGATTTCCATATGATCGAGAGCCCATCGATAGCCGTCCATGCCTTCGTCAGTCGTGTGTCGGTGTCTTTTTCGGTTGACGAGACACTACTTCCTAGGTAAGTGAATTTGTCAAGTGTGTGTGTGTGTGTGTGTGCGTATATATCATTCTGCTCAGTATCTATCTTAGTCAATTCATATCTCTATATCTATCTATATATATGTCTAATTACCCAGTCGGCTGGGGCTGTAGAATACACCAATGGCTTCCCTGCAGACGAGTAAGACCCCACCTGCCGAATGAATGTCCTAGATATGACACAAAATCTGATGTTGAGGCTGCAGTAATGCTGGAGCTTTAAGGAAAGGGGAGTACCCCTTCATTGCCATCGATCCCAGGTCCTGTCTAGCCCAGAGTTGTAGCATTTAATAGGGTTCAATCTATAGGTCAAATAGAATTAAACTGTGTGCTAACGCTAAACTGAATTGTTTGAAATAGAACATCTACATTTAAACTGTGTGTAAATAATGACTGATGTTTAATTGAATTGTTCGTGGTACGCAGCAATACTTGGAACCGTTAAACTTTGTAAACTAAACTGTATAGTTTGAAATGGGCCTGTTTTTTACCTTTAAACTGCGCACTTATGCTAAACTGAATTGTTTGAAATAGAACTGTTTTTACATTTAATTGCGTGTAAACAAAAACTGTGCTTATGCTAAACTGAATTGTTTGAAATAGAACTCTTTATATATATATATATATACATATGGATTTGGCATGAAATAACCGACAATGGTTGATATGCCATAAAACAAAACAAAACTTAAACATCTATCTTAGATCGATAGAAATATAGAGATGATAGACTAGAATAGCTCTATTTTAGTTTCTTTATATATTTCTGAACCGGGACATTGACCCAGCGGTTAGAGTGTTCGCCAATGGCCCGGGAGACCTGGGTTCAATCCCAGGTCGAGTCATACCAAAGACTTTAAAAATGGAACTTGATACCACCTTGCTTAACACTCAGCATTATAAGGTACGGTTCAAGGGTAAAGTGGAGCAATCCAGGGAATGGAGTAGCGCCCTCCCCTACACCTTGGTGTAGTAGCTATCGAAAAGGGAGCCTTCGGGTCACCCTCGACTATGGTCGCTAACTTTTTACTTTTACTATATATTTCTATCTATTTTAGTCTGTTCATATATATATAGAGAGAGAGACTTAGATAGATAGATAGATAGATAGATAGATAGATAGATAGATAGATAGATAGATAGATAGATATGAATAGACTGAGACAAACAGACTGTTCGGTTGACATATATATATATATATATATATATATATATATATATATATATATATATCTGTAATATAATTGAAAGAAAAACTCAACAGACCGTCATTTTGCTATTATGAATTTATTTCAGGCAGCCTGCCTCTTCAGATAGCAGGAACAAAATGGATAGGGAAATACACAAATATTCCTGTTTAATAAGAAGAACTTTAAGAGGAGGAGTAAGATCAAGAGGAACATGGTTAGATATTGTCGCCAATCGAATGTCTTGAATTCATCTTAACGTTGTTTTTCCTTATTTATCTTTTTTACGAACGGATCATTTGTTTAGCCGCTAGTATCATTTCACCAATTTAACTTTTTCTATTTTAAGAAAATATCTGTCAATTCTTTTCTTTATGTCTTTATAAGGGATGCAAGGAGATAATGTTATTCCTAATTCCAAACTTTTCTTTCATTAAAAGGATTATTTTAGGGGTTTAAATAACCTTTCGAGATCATGTCTGAAGTTTATTCTTTCATTAATTGTCGTATCGCTATTTTAATATTTAACTCCGACAACTGCCGATTTAATTAATATTTGATTTTATTGTTATCCAATTAATTAATCCTTGATAATTCACAAGTTAGAGATGTTTTTTTAATGCCATTCTCTTAAGCTAATTCAATTTATACTAATATTATTGCTATCATTTTTCTTCTTCTTCTTCTTCTTCTTATTATTATTACTATTATGACCTATATTGTTGCCTTATTATCACCAGTATCCACGTTAATGCTTATATCATAAACTTCATTCTCTAATCCTGTTATCATAACCTTCATTTTCCTATTATTATCCCTCTCAATTTTTCTATTCATAACCCTTATTACATTAGTTTAAACCTATTTTATGTTGACATTTGAAAATTAGTTCATTCCGTTTATTTAATAGTTGGTTAGTGACTTTGCAATTAATTATACTTATTTTTTCCTCCAGTCAAAGGTTGCATCTACTGTTGAAACTATCCAACTCTTTGTTTGTCTAAGTCTATCCATATCTATCTATCGATCTATCTATTTCAGTCTGTTCATATCTATCTATCTATCTATCTATCTATCTTTCTATCTTAGTCGATTCCGATGTATATAAGTATATTCTTATCTACGAGGGTCCCTTTAAAAAGCGCTAAAAAAATAGCTGAACATTTTTGTAGTGGCCGTTTCTTTTGAAACTAGAAAAATCTGAATTAGTTTTTTTTTGTTTTATAAGAAGTGGTAGTATTTTCCCGCAACTAAAATGTTCAGCTATGCTCCTTTTTTCTTGATGAGGCTTAGAGCGATTTAAACGGCTCTCGTATCTTTCTGTCTATCAATTGGTTAGATGCAATTAAATGGGGTTGACAAATTTTTGGTTCCTGTCAAAACAGATCAAGCAAGTCCAACTGATTGACTCATACAATTCATCCACTGCAATTGCAACTTATCCACGAAAAATCCATGTGGAACAAGTTTATGTACATGCAAGAAAAATGAATTATTCTGTGTGTAAACTTGTGGATACTGTTGAGGAGAATTTTGCAACAAATCTGACATGAACGCTGACAATATATGTGATGATTCCGACGAAGAAAACGAAGACGATGATTTCTCGAGGTACATCTTTGATTTATTTGATTAGACTTTATTCTAAAAACTCTTGTTTTCATTTTTTTTTTTTTTGTGTTACACATATGACTTTTGATATTCCCGATAACTTTTCAAGTCAGTAAACCTAGCTCTGATTCTTTTCCTTAACTTTTAATGTACAATTTGAATAATTTTGAGAAGACAATTTTTCATCCATAATTATCTTAGAAACATTGGAACTTGTATATGAGTGTGTCCAGGGGAATAGATGGGTTTCCTGTGTCTGCGTATAACTTTTGAAAAACTTATTAAACCTACAAATGTTCATTATTCTATTGGCTAAATGTTCAAATACAGATTATGGCTATTTTGATTTTAAAAAGTAGTATCCATTTATTGATAAAGAAAGGAATTTACTTGTAGTTAAAGAAGATGACGTCAGCCAAATTTGGTGATGTAAATAGTTTGGACCAGGACCAGGAAGTAATGGTAATAAAGGGGTACTACACCTAACATTGGCCTAACGGTTAGAGTGTTCGCCAATGTCCCGGGACTTGATGCCTCCTTGCTTAACACTTAGCATTATAAGATATGGATCAAGGGTAAAGTGGAGCAATCCAGGGAAAGGAGTTGCGCCCTTCCCTACACCTCGGTGTAGTAGCAATTAAAAAGGGAGCCTTCGGATCACCCTCGACTATGGTCACCAACTTTACACCTTCTCCAGATCTAAAGTGGAGCCTCACTATCGGATTATTTTATGTCATAATCTAGGACATTCATTGAAAGGTGGGTCTGACCACTTTGCAGAAGTGCAATCAGCGTATACAACAGCCTAAGCTGATAGGGCGGAAATCAATATTAGGATTAAAGTCATAAAATTTATCAAGCTCGAACGATTTCTTCTAAATATACTGGTTTCACTTTTGCGCCTTTTTTGGAAAAAACCGCTTTAGTTTATAGGCCGCGAAAAATTTTCCTCAAGATCAATGCAGGTAGGCATTTGTCAGGTTAATGTTGACAGGATAAGTTTTCGTTACGTAGAAAATTTGTTTTTTAGTAATTACTTCTGGGTTTTAAACCCCACATACAGGGTTGAGCAACAGTAATAGTTATGTTACACAGTTTAATCTCCTAATCCCAAGACCACTCAGCAACTCATTTGAAGAACAGCCGATTCTTGGGAAGCGGAGGTGTTACTCTGACAGAAAATAAGTCGTTAAGTACATTATTATAAATGGTCAGGATTTTGAACTACAGATTTAATCCTGATTTAATTTACAGTTTTTATTCTCATTCTTTAAATTTGTTTTTATTATTTTCATATTTAGATTAAGGCTCCGGGAAGGAAACCGTTGGAATTGGTTCGGGCATCTAATATATTCAAGCAATTAACAACTTCCTGTAATGAACGACACTTAATTTTTAGCTACAAGAAAGTGTTTTTATCACCTATTGCGTGTAATTAATGACCCCTAAATTTTAGGCATAAGAAAATATTTTTGTCATTTATTGCGTGTAATGAACGACCCATAATTTTAGCCACAAGATAATGTTTTTATCATTTATGGCATGTAATGAACGACCCTTTATTTTTAGCCACAAGAAAGTGTTTTTATTACCTATTCCGTGTAATAAACGACCCGTAATTTTTAGCCACAAAAAAGTGTTTTATCATATATTGCACGTAATGAACGACCCCTAATTTTTGGCTATGCTAGCCTACAAAAATATTTCTTTAACAGCAAATTAACAGTTTTCCAGGAGGCTTAAAGCAGGAAGCAAAATCGATGCATCCAAAAAAAGAAGGGGCTTCCTGTCGCCAAAGAGAAACTCTTTTGGTTACCTCGAGACGCCTCGACCGAAAGGAACTTTTTCTCTCAGCTGCTAATATGGAGGGCACATGCATGCTGAGTCTCGAACTTAGCACTTGTGTCTCTCCTACTGGTAGCAACCTCTATCGAACGTACTCACTGAACACGGATACGCATGACGGGCCCTCGACGTTTAATTTGCCAAAAATATTCCCCTTATGTTCTTCAAACGCCTTATCTTGGGAAGCCGACTATTTCTACTGGTTCAGGAAAACATAAATACCACAAAATAGTCGTAAACCCCAAAAATAAAATTTGAGTCTAAAGGTATCTTTGTCTTTTTTTCTTCCGTCCTTAATTCTCTTACAACTTCGACAGACGAAAAGAAAACAAGTGAATAGGGCAAGAAGGAGAAAAGGGGTCAGTTTACAAATCTCAGAATTTCCCAACAATACCAACAATCCACCACAATCCCAAAAAATCCTTTTTTGGGTCCCATAGTTTTCAATTAATTATTACCTTATAAATTAAGAAGTTTATTGTGCTGATATAAACAAGTGTTCATAATCTTAGGTTAATATTTCCCAAACATAGGCAATCGTATCCATGACTCTGTCTAAATTCTCGTTAGTCTAACCCAACGTGTTTCTGCATGGCTTAGCTAATGTCTAAACAAAGGATTTTAGAAAAAATAATGATGTTGTGTTGATTTTTAAAAAATTAATAAATTAAATAAATTCCGAAATAACAGTTTCCCAGGAGGTCTCTGGCAGGATTCGAAATCGGCGAATGCCTAAAAAGAGAGGCTTCCTGGTGCCGAAGAAAAATTCCATCATTAAGTTGTTATCACTTGTTTCTCCTGGCTGCTGGAAGGTAGTACACGTGCTTAACGGCAGGTTGTGTCTCATGCTAGTAGTCGCCTCTGCTAAACACACACCTATATGAACATGCAACAAACTTCAAATTGACAACTAGCCCTAAAATGAATCTATCATATACCTCTGCGCTTTTTCTGGGAAACACAACTATTTCTATTGGTTCAGGAAAACATTTCCACACGACAGCATAGTCCTGAACCTTAAAATAAAGTTTGAATATGAAAGTATATTTGACTTTTTCCATTCCATCCTTAATTCTCTTACAGCTTCCACAAAAAGACAACAAATGAATGGGATAAGAAGAAGAAAAGGGAGTCAGATACGAAACTCCGAGTCACCCTAACAATACCTAACTATTCACCAACCACCATAACTACGAATAACCAACCTTCTTCTCATTCCCCATAAAGTTTTTACGTAACTTTGTTTAATATTTATAATATTTGTACGTATCATATGCATAGATGTTATAAATAGTAAATACGGAACAGAAAAAAACTTTATTATCTTAACTAATGGCCTTTATTTAGGTATAGGCTTTGCGGCAAACACTTCGTAAGTTACGACAAGATTTGGCCTGGAAATAAGGTAAGCATCAATGTTTCAAAAACATATCCCATACAATTAACGACCCCTTGATTTTGAAGAGAAAAATTGGTTTTAAAAAGCTTTATCATTTTAATTGCCTTTATCTAGGTATAGGCTAATCAGGAGACAGTTTATAAGTTACGACAAGGTTGGGACTAGAAACAACGTAAGCTTCAATGTTTCAAAAACATTTCTCATACAATGACGACCCCATGATTTTGAGGTGAAAATTTGGTCTTAAAAGTCGTTCATTGCACGAATGTGTACGATAAATCTTTCTCACTTCCTAACCAAACCAGGTTATCGAACCAGTTAGTGAGTACTCCTGGCTGCACACAGACGCAATGATACATATATATATATATATATATATGGGGGGGTGCAAGTATGTCTATATAAATATATATACATGTAGGTGTCGCCAGTATATATATATATATATATATATATATATATATATATATATGCATGTGAGTGCAAACCTATCTGTACATGGTGTGTGTGAGCATAAGTAGCATGTACATGGATGTGTGTTTATTGTAGTGTCCAAAGGATAGCTAAACCAGTTAGGAAAGTCAGCGGATTTTAATAGATGATAAAATAGAACGAAGATTTCTTGGTGGGGACAAAAAGGTTAGTTTTTAATATTAATTATAAACTCAAGTCTTAGGTGTTTGTACGGTTAGAAGTTAGTAGACAAGAATATCATTTTTTTAAATACTTTAATATGGGTTGTCAACTTGAGAACAATGGTTTCTTTTTCCGAAAGCCCAGACTGCATATATTCAAAGAAACAATCAGGAGATAAACAGATTAATTACGATTGGTTACGAGTGTGTGACTGTGAGAGAGAGGGGGTTGCGGGAGAGGGAATTCGAACTTAAATCATTTAGCGGCAGTGAGTCGCCTTGAACGAAGAAGTTAGCAGTCAGTCGTTTAGAATGGGATGTAAAACTGCCCAGCGCTCAAGTCCATACTACGAAATATCACACACTCCACCACTACCATCACCACCACTCCAAGCCAAATAAACCAGAAGAGAAATTGTCACCAATAAAGAAAGCCTTTCGTGTGTATTCTGAAATTCGTTTTTTCTTCTTAGTTTAGCCGTGGCTTGTACAGTTTCGACCAAAACCTGCAACCAGCAAACCTTTACTAAACAACACAACGTGAGGTTGAGTCGTTTAACAGACAAAACTGGACAGGTCGCAACATATAAACCTTTGTTGATAGAAGCTCTCTTACCTTGCTTAGGGTAACTTTAGTTGTTAAAAGAATATGTTCAGTGACTGAAGGAATAAGGGTGAATTATCTCCCTTGTTCCAGATTATATAGATACAGAGCCAGCCGCGTTTTAGTAGAAATACGTTGGATTGATATACATTACTCGGATATTACCAACGTGTTTCAGTTACTAATATTCTATAGTGGCTAAATATGATTTTATTAAACATCACTATTCTAATCTTGACTTGTATTTTTTCATCTTAATTTTTATTTTTATCTTATTTTTTTTTTATTGCAACAAACTCGGCGCATCAATCTATGTC
The DNA here is from genome assembly GCA_963585895.1 of Sepioteuthis lessoniana. Lineage (NCBI taxonomy): Eukaryota > Metazoa > Mollusca > Cephalopoda > Myopsida > Loliginidae > Sepioteuthis > Sepioteuthis lessoniana. The sequence continues at coordinate 93,060 of CAUZXS010005913.1, forward strand.
AATGAGGAAACAATATGACTTGGGAGCAATAAAATGAATGAGGAAACCAGTGTCGAAGTCACACAGGGGCTGCGAGAAGGAGAACTGGTCATTGTGGAATGTAGGGTGCTATTTATGGAATCAAGTGAGTGTCCACAGCTTTAGCCTGCGGTTCCTTCAGATTGGCCAAAAAAATGTTTAATTCCTTGTCTCATGATTGCTCACCACTACGTCCACCAGTCAGACTGTGACCTTGAATGACCTACAGGTTATTCTATCTTTTGATCTTGATGGAGAATTTATGAATCATAACAAGATGTGGTTTAGCGTGTAACATTAGTTTCCCTTTGCTTCAGAGAAGTCTGGTTAAATACACCAGCAACTCTAACTGTATAAAGCTGTAGCAGAAGGAATTTTCGTATTTTGGTTTGGCGTGTAATTTAATTCGACGCATAATTTCACCCAATCAGGATGACTTATCCTATTCATCGCAGGGCATCTTTCCGGGCAGCACAAACTGGGGAAAAGCCGTCAAACATTCCTTTTGACAGAACAACTCCGTTCTGTACTGACGTCTACCGTCTGCTCTTCAATAGCAGCAGCAGTAGCAGCATGGACACAATGGGGGAACCTATCTAATTTATGGATCCCTTGCGTCTATTCCTCTTAGACCAAGGGATCCCAGTTGAATATGAATTAGATAAATTCAATACGTCACACACAGGAACAACTTTATTTCACCCCCAAAATTGGCTGTGTCGATCGCGATGTCTAATTCCGCTCCGGCACCAAGCTACTACTTCACCTCTGGGTAACATTTTCTGGAAACATTCCGCCTCTCCCCGAAACAACCAGAAACACAAACTCACGGTGACTCCAAAGTTTATTATCCTCCAACGGCAAACATGACTTTCGCTACATACTGCAAACATATCTCCCTCGCACATCCAACAACACACGCTGCTATCTCAACTCTTTCATAACTCCATTTCGTCTCTTTACTTCTTTCCTTTCCCACGAGATTTGCAGCACAAACGCAAATTCTATTTTCCATGCTGCCATTAAAACTCCATGTAAAAACTAACGGCATATTCGTCTTCTTATTTCTTCATCCTCCTTTATTAACAACAACAATTAGCGAGGGAATAACACACACGCGAAGAATACCTTTCTTCGCCCCCAACAATAGCAAACTTTTTTATCGCTAAAAAGCGATTATGGTGCTATTGGTTGGCTAAAGCAAAGTTTTAACCTTTTAAACTCATCCTTTTTTCGATCTCTCACGGTGCCATTATCTATTTATTTATTTACTTATTTATTTATTTATTTTGTTTTATTCTATTTTATTTTATTTTTGCACCGGTAGTATCAATAGCATATTTTGACAGTTCAGCTACTTATGCCCTCTGCGTGCACATACTTAAATATTGCAGTACGTACAAAAGTGAACCTGTAAATCTGTAGCCTGACATTTACATCAGATAATTTTCGATCTATGTGATTAATATTCACCACTGAATTAAGGAAAGTGGTCATGTTGAAAAATGAAATTTGTTGTGCAATTTAAATATTTGTTTTCTTATCGTTACTCTACAGATGAAGGGATACAATGAATAATTTCCCTTGGATAATTTGCATGTCCAGTTTGGGCCTTGTGAGGTGTCACGTGACAGTGTCGAAACTTTTTCAAACACTTTTTGCCTCCGTTTTTTATTAATTCATTTATTTATTTGTTTATTTTTATTCTATTTTATTTATTTATTTATTTTGCTGTTATTGCTACCCGTACCCTAGAACGATAAAATCCTATGGCTATCTTTTACCTACCCTTATCAGGTAAAACATGAACAAGCAGTATATACAAGGGGGGTTTCCCTTCTACATACTGCTTGTTCATCGAACCATATCTGTATAGTTTTAACTGTTGGGACACGTTTGTGTATTCTTTAAGTTTGGTTTGGTTTATTTGATTGATAGCATATCAATCTTTATGGGTTATTTAATGCCGATATCATCCTTGTAGAAGAACAGTAGTGGTACTATTTAACCTATAGCTGAGAGCATAAAAGGGTTCATACCTTTCCCCAGGATATTAATCCAAAAGTGAATATAATAGCATATCAACGTTTGTGAGTTATTTAATGCCAATACCAGGCCCCGGGACTGAGCCATCATGTGCGCTCCCTACTAACAGCCGAAAGAAAAAGGTCCGTCCAAATCGAAGTGATAAAAACTTCTGAGAGAGTTTCTCTTAGGCGCCAGTAAGTCCCTCTTTTTAGGTATGCGCCGATTTCGCTTCCTGTCAGAGACCTCCTGAGAAACCATTAATTTTGCATTTTTTTTTTCTTCTTTATCCCCACACTTATCAGAATCCCATCTATGGGTCAAATAGACCTGTTTAAAGATTATTTGTATTCAATTGGACTGTGTACAGAACAGAGTATGAAAAAACAACACAAAAATGTAAACATGAATGTTTATTGAATACAATTCCCAATATTCTAGGCATAGAATGACCCTTGGTGGTTTGATATACCTCTGAAATTGAAGATGTGTTCGTGGTTGCAAAAGTTATCGTCCAAGAAAATGGATACGGCGAACCGTGTTCAAATCGTGGACGAGGCTGTTTGCATTTCCCGTAGTACTATTTTCAGGAAAGGTATGAATCCAGCTATTCTCCCTCCAACTATGGCTAAACAGCAATGTAGATTGGGCTCTTTAACCTTGGAATTGCAACCGATCTAGAAGGAAAACTCTGAATTCAAAAAAGTTAAACTCTTTTTAAAAACTTTCTTTGTGCCGCATTATGCTCGCAATTGAAGTGTTGGGTAAATATATAGCGTTAAGTAAGTAAAGTTGGAGACTTTAGTCGAAGGTGACCCGAAGGCTTCTTTTTCAATAGCTACAACACCGTGGTGTAAGGGAGGGCCCTCTTCCATTCCCGCGATTGCTCCACTTTACCCTTGATCCGTACCTTATAATGATGAGTGCTAAGCAAAGCGGCATTTTTTGAGTCTTTGGTATGATTCGGCGTGGGATTGGACCCTGGTCTCCCGGACCATTAACGAATACTCTACTCATTAGACCAATGGCTCGGTAAACAAAAAAAAAAAAACTAGACTCAATATTTTAATAACATCTCCTACGTTACCACTTTCTATTTGGGACCATCTCTTCAGGTAAGTTCCGAAAAAATGAATCAACGTTATTGTTGATTATTATTGTAAAGATAATTCTTCTTACTTAAGTGTAGTACACATTGCGAGTTCTTAATCACAACGAATTTCATGAATCCAACAACGTGAAATATTATTAATGACAAAGGCCAACAAAAATATAGGAGATATTCCCCTCAAAAATTCATGACTGGATCGTAAAACATTCGATAAGACTCTAACTAACTTCCATTGTAATATCGTGATTATTGTTGTTAAAAATTATATAATTGTTAATGGTCTCTAAAGTTTTTTTGAAGTCATATGGTTTATATTGTCAGGTGTACTCGCACGCGAGAAAATTGTCTAAGGGAGGCTACTCTACTTATTTTTCTCCCTTTATTCTAAATTGAATATGTTCCGTACCAAAAGAATACAAATTGAATACCCAGGGTGGCATTATACAAAGTGGATTGAGAAAATAATGAGACTGATTATTTCTATTTTTTATTTTCAGGTTAGCAACCTTGAATAAAATCAGCTGAGTAATACTGACCAACCGGGCCATTGGTCTAATGAGTAGAGTGTTCGCCAATGGTTCGGGAGACCAGAGTACAATCCTAGGTCGAGTCAAAAAATGGTACTTGATGCCACCTTACTTAATACTCAGCATCTTAAGGTAAGGATCAAAAGTAAAGTGGAACAATCCAGGAAATGAAGTAGCGCCCTTCCCCTACACCTCGGTGTAGTAGTTATTGAAAAGAGAGCCTTCAGGTCACCCTCGACTATAATCGCCAAATTCTTAATACTGACCAAGAACCAAGGTGAAAACATCCAGTTTGCGTTTACCTCTCAGAATTCACGTTCAGCTGAGTAATACTGAATTATTAAAAGTGCGTTTCATCAAGTGTGCCTCGAAAATAGAATACAAGATCAAATTATGTGTTGAACTTCAGGACAACCAGTTAATTCAGGCTTTAAAAGATCAAGTTCGATCTAGGACTCAGGTTTTAAGTCAGCACAAAGCGTTGTTGGATGGTCGAGAGACTGTGGAACCTTTTTTTTTTTGATTGATTGATTGATTGATTTTAACGGTATATCAACCGATCGCAAGTAAATTCATGTTTAAGGGTTCGGGAATTCCATTGTCCGTTGATACTTACATTTTCACGTAAAGAGATTTTTGCATTCAATTATAAAATATGAAGTATACCTATCAACTGTAACCCTTTATAAAATAGACAAAAGACGTAATGTTTAAAACGAGCTTATTTTCAATAAAGCAGCAGATAAACAAGACAACATTTAAAGGGGAATAACTCTTAAGAGCCTGCGACAAGGAGTCATGTCAACTATATACCACATTTTCTACAGGATGTGATTGGTAAACTGACGCATTTTTAAATTATTAATTTCTTGCATGCATTTTTTTTTTTTTGTTGTTTCCTGTTTTGGCTACTATACAGCAAACTAGTGTCAATTGGGCGTTGTCTCTGAGAAAAGCAGTTTTATAACGCAACTCTCTCCTACTGAAACTTGGAAACAGCGTCCTGTACTGCTGGCATTCAATACGAAGATTTCAGTGTTTGAGTGTCAGTTAGAGGACAGATTCATATTCACATTGATGAGAATCAAACACCCAGTTCACATCATGATGTTTGTGGAGGTTACTAGCGATGGTAACGCTATTTTTCCATTCATCTTCCCACTTGGACGTGTGGGATTTGAAGGCTTTTGAAAGCCAGGGGCTAAGGTCAAGGCTGTGTTGCCGTAAGATATCTGACTCCATATTTTGGTTACACTGTTTCACCCCACGTTGACTGGCCGGCGCAATGCTTTGCCCAAAGAAAGTCCCAAAAGAAATATACAAAAAGAAAAGATAGAAACAGATAAGAGACGAAAACATTTCTTCCATACTTTCCTTTATTTACTTGGTGAAGGGACTAACCGACGCTACGTCTCAAGACGTAGCGTGGTGCCCAAAACACCAGACAGCAAAATGGTGTTGTTGGTTCGACGGACACTGCCTGAAAGAGAAAGATAATATCGTCTCCTTTTTCAAGGGGAAAATCCTTTTATCTTTTACGCATGCGTCATCTCCTCTTCCGTTAGAGACCTCTGGGAGTTTCTTCAAATTTAATAGTTTTCTTTTTATCTATTTATTTTTTTTTTAATTTAATTTTTTTATTAGTTTTCTACAGACGTACGATCAATACGGAGGCCTACACCATATGCCTAGAGGAGGTAGTAAGGACCTGGATCGAGAGGTTGGCTACTGGGAGACCCGAAATCTGACAACAGGACTCTGTGCCATGCCACAAAGCAGAAGAACCCATTGTTGGCTGTAAGAAAATTTCTGCAACCTCATCAACTCTAACATCCGGCCGGTTAACTCTACAGATTGCAATTCCCTTAATCATTATATGTGGGGTGTGGTGGAGCGAGAGACAAACAAAACTCCGTGCAACACCAAAGATGAACTGAAGACAAGGATAATGATAGTATTTTGCAATTTAAACAAGGAGGCCGTCGGAAAGGTTCGCAGAAAATTCCGAAGTCGTCTGGAGGCTATGGTTAAAGCCAATGGCGATTTCTTTGAATAAATTCAATTTATAGTATTTCAAGATATTTTCATGTAATTTTGGTCAATATATCTGATAAAGTTAAATGTCAGTGTTATCTTCACTTTTGCGTAATTTAGACGACAAATGAGCCATCGCATCCTGTAATATAAATAAGTTGCTCACAATTTTACGGTTTCAAGTATTCCTATCTAATACCATTAATTATATGGTTTCAAGTAATTATTCATATTTAATAATAGAACTTTATTTAAACACAGTTATATGGTTTCAAACAACTAATAATAATAATAATTCTTAATAAACAATCATAGATTTAAGTAACTATGATTGATACAAATAATTTACAATTATATATAAAGTATTCCTATCGAATACGAATAATTTTTCTTAATTTCTAAATTTCTGTCATATATATACCAACTCCTCTCACGATCAGTATATGACTCGAGGTCATTTTTAAAAGGTTTAGATTCGGTTTTTCTCCTCCTCGACCGGTTGCCATAGCAAGGATAAAAAAATTCCATCTTCTATTTATCAATAGGTGGAGGGAAACTAGCATACTACACGCTCTCGAGATCTCCAGAATTAGAGCCTCACCATTAGATGTAGTTTAGTATCATAGCTAGGACATTCCTTTTAGGTGGAGGATTTTACATCTCTGCAGGGTGTACAGTCAGAATATTTTACACTTTACCAAAAAGGCGGAGATACCTTGCGAACACACGCACACGCACACACGTATGTATATGGAGCCGTTTTGAAATTTTCTTAGTCTCACTAAGAAGTAGATGTCCTTGATCCATAAAAGGGGCACGTCATTCTACATATTTTTACTGTAAATCTGCACACTTGGGAAAACCGAAAATATATCTGTTCCCCTTTCAATGTATGACAGACTAGGCTCTTTATCCTTGGTAAGGCAACCAGTCGAGGAAAAGGAAAATATATTATGAGAAATGTGCTCAATTCAATAAATATGCCAAGTTTTAGGTCTTAAATTACAACAGCCAATACACGAAAGGTTATCAAAATTATCCGAATGTTAGTCACTATAAAGTAAAACTCTATCCAAATCAAGTAGACTTTACTTCTGCACAGCCCAAGAAATTATCTAGCAGTAACTGTCAGGCCTAGTGAAGGGAAGAGAAAAGTATAAAAATAAAGGAGACAAAAAGTTTACTTTTGCTACTAGAAAGAAAAGTGTGGCTATATTTCTTAAAAACAAAAACAACCAGTCCCCACAAAGTAATTCATTTTAAAAGAAATAAACTTTACACAATCCAGTTTTGCATATTTTCCCCTATACTTGTCGAAACATTGAATTTAAGGTAACAAAAATTATATAAATTCGAGTAACGACAATATTATAACAAAAAAAAGGGTATAAAGAAATATAACGACTGACTTGCGCGAAGCAATGCTAGCAACCACCTGCTGTCAGTTTAACTTTTGTTAATGATAAAATACCATTCTTAGGTATTTTATATCAAAGTTCATTTTGAAGCCAATTTTTGGGGTTTATTATTCTTCTCAGTGTTTCCTTCTTTAGTTGAATCAACTTGGACAACTGTGTTCTTCTAGTTTCCTATGTAGACTCGTTGAAAACGAAGTTTACTATTTCTTTAAGTTAAACTTCGAGTAGACCACCGCTTCCTCCTCTTAGAGATGAATATCTTTCTGTTTCAACTCGAATTTTCTTCTGAAGAGCCTACGGAGTCTTTTACCACATCTTCTGACCCGGCTAACAGTTTCCTTTGTCGGCAAAAAGTCCAATATCACCTTCAGACTTTAGACTCAACTTTCTTTTGAAGGAGACAACATACTAAAACCACAAATAGCCTGCAGTAGGTTTATTGTTTCAACAAGTAACAATAAAAACCCTGTTAGGAAAAGAGGCTTAGCATAAGCGACTAAATAGGCCTATTTTGCTTAAGCTACCTTGCTTAAGAAAAAAACTGCCTAAAGTCGAAGGCGAATTAACAAGAGCTCGCGAAGCAAAAAAGGGGTGAGGCAGGTAGAACCTTTTGCTCGTGCTGAAAAAATCAAAAGAAGTAATTTACAAAGCTTTTTGCTTAGATGTGGCACAAGTCCGAATGAGTAGAGCTCTCAATAAGACTCGGTTTCACTCTTGCAGGTTTGCTAGTCAAGCTTGCTAACCACTAAATCTCCTACGTAGGAAATAATGACACACTTGGTTCTTTTTCTAAAAAAAAAAAGTAATTTCATTTTTAGATGTTAAGAAACACTCTAAATGTAACTGAACAAAAAAATTTAAACCTAAAAAGCTGACATAGAAACATTACACTGTTTATATTATAAATTTGAAAAGCTGCCGATATGACACTTAGTTTCAACCTCTATTGTATGCAGAAAAGAAAGACAACAACGCTGATGTTTAAAAATATAATCTATTTCTTTTCTTTCCTTTTTATTACTCGAAATGTTCGTATCGGTAGAGTAAGAGAGAATTGGAAATGGCTGAAATGCACACAGTTTTTCTGTGAAACCTCTCTGCCTTTCAGTTTCGTTCTTTCTAGGTCGAAATCTTCCCTGGTTTATATAATTTTCCGGATGCCCACGTAATCTTTATGGTCACACCTATTACCCATGCGTAGCTCGTGGATACACTGTCTAGCATGCCGCCAAGCAACTTACGCGACATTTCCGCTGGGGCATCTGCGTCGTTTTTATTGGAGGAAACTAGTGCATATTCCTTTATGTCACCCACTCAACTTATGTGCCATCTCAAAGAGATCTTCTGGTCAATATCCAACACCACTTCCATATTTTCCTTGCCATAAGCTTGTGGGGGTTGTATGTATTTTGGTTGTTTCAGTAGATGTGCGTTCGTACTTTACGGGTATTGCTCTCTAAATTATTTCCACCACAAATACAACACAAAATTTTACAATCGCGTAAAAGAAATGGAATAGAACACAACGAACATTAAACAACAAACAATTTAATATGCATATAACAGAATATGAAAACAAATAAAATACATGATGTGTAAATGGCCTTTTGGAAAATAAAGTTTAACAAGAAGAAAATAAATTTGTTTAAAGATGTGTGTATGTTAACGGAGTCCGTAAATAAGTCGTTCTTACTTACATTAAGTTCATAGCGGGATTTATGATTGTGGCGACGGCGTGTCGCGTTGATGAAAGAAAGTTTGTCGGGTTTTTCTTTTGAATGTAATTCGCAGCCATCTGAAGCTAGGTCATGAACTTTAGTTGAGGAAGGAAAGGAATTTGTCGGACACAGTATCGGCTACTGCATTACTGGCTTAGTGGCTTGTGGTGTTGTCTTAGTCTGTGTGTACGTTTTCGTTCATGGCTCCCTAACTCTGTGTTATTTATATCCTACAGGTGGGTCAAAGTATCGTCCTAAAATTTTAGCGCGTAGACATTTATTGACCAATCAGATTTGTATTTTATTATTTTATTTTCGAGCCTAAATATTTTCTGTTAGTTGACTTCCGATCCTATTTTTCTAGAATGTTCTATTCTATGTTTTTAGCTGATTGGTTGAAAAATATAAAAATGTAACTTAAATGCTAATACGGTTTTGATCCTAAATTTCTAGAATGTTCTTAAGTATGTTTTTATTGCTTATTTTAAGACTAGAAAAAATGTGTATCCTATAAGCTCAAAATTAAACTGACTATAATTATTCGGTGAAGAATATTTTAAACCAAACAAAACCTGTCAGGACATTTTATTGAGATTTTAAGGGTGTGGTCGTGGGAACTTATTTTGAATAAAATAATTTCCAGGATACCCCTTTGGGGGCGTTTTGTCTCTCAACATTGGGTAGAGGGTATTTTAATCCCCACAAACAGAGCTGAAATAATTTTTGTTAATCGCTCACAAAATATTTTTTCCATTGATTTATTCATAAAAGTTTATGCAGCAAATTTTTTTTTATTAAAATCTTTTTTTAAAAAAATAGTTTTAAAGTCACTTTGGAAGAAAAGGACTAATTATGGAGGCGAAAAACTTACATGAAATCAGACGAATCCATTTTTATCTTTTAAGAGATGGTGAAGAAAATTTGCTGCAGTCGAGATTGAATCACGCGGCAAAAATTCAATGGAAGCAGACGGCTTTTTCTTGACAAGAAATCAATAGTCACCAAAAAGCCAAGATTAAAAGACTTTTCTCTTCGAGTATCCGACGAATAGAGAACATATTTACTGAATAATGGCTACCCCCCGCATAGAAGTCAGAAAAAAGACTTGGAAAAAAAAAGAAGATTGACAAAACCCGAGACTTTTCCACCATTTTGAAAATTAAGTAAGTATTTAAGTTTAAGAAAGAAAATTAATTCTCTAAATCGTTTAACTCTTTCCGAAACAAAGGGTTTGCTCTTAAAGTTTTCTAAGACATTTTTTAAATTTCTGACATATATATAATATTTATATATAACAGAAATTATATTATACCAACTCCTCTGCACGACCAACATATGACACAAGGTCAATTTTTCAGAGGAGTTTTACAGGTTTAAATTCAGTTTTTCTTCTCTTCGACCGGTTGCCATTGCAAGTATAAAAAGACCAAATCCCACCTTCTATTTACGTTGGGTGGAAGGAAACTAGTTGAAAGCATACTTTCCAAAGGATTTTAGAGCTATGTAAAATGTAAACAGCCTCTTCCAGGTTTTGAAGTCAGGTTGCCATTACACCACGAACTCCTAATTTCTGTTACATAAGAAAAAAAAGGGTAATTCACAACACGTTTATTTTTTAAAAAAACAATTTTGCGGGGGTGAGGTGTTGAGTCAGAATTTGCTCGTTTTCTTACACCCTTTTATTAATATAAAAATACACGAACGACAAATTTGAATCATTTTGCGATTTTAGTTTTTAGGGTCTTATCTCACTTAGTGTCCTTGAATAACAAAAATGTCTGATTTGTAAAGTACTAAATAATATGACAGTAGCATATCTATATTTACAATATTTCCATTAGTTCTTTTAAAAAATACTACATTTGGTTAAAAATAACTTTCTTTATTACAAATTACAGAATTACACGCTCTTTCGATCCTGATTAGTTATGTCAATAAAAGTTTGAAAAATATATCCTGCTTTAAGTTCAGAAGATCTTCCTCCACACACTGAATTTGTCTCGATGGAAAATATTGTTTGTATTTGCTTTTTGTTTTGTTTTGTTTTTTAGATATAAATGCAATGTTGGAACGAAATTTAAGTCAAAGTTGACGTTTGAAATTAAAAACTAAAGAAAAATACTCGAAAATCCAGATCCCTGCTCTCCTACCATTTAAAATAAAGTGTGTGCAAATGTTTTCAATTGTGTATTTAATTTTAACTTTTCAAAAATGAACACTAAGAACTTTTATTTATTAAGCTTTGCTTAGTTGTAGCACAAGGCCAGAAGAATGAGTTAATTTTATTTATTTATTTATCTATTCCCTACAGCACCCAGTGAGAATCGAGCTCACTAACAATGGTCTGCTTGTCTAGTTAACTAACCATTAAACCACATGCGGTGCCCAAATATAGTTATTTACTAACCTTAGCTTAGTTGTGCCACAACCCTAAAAATATGGGGCACCAAGTGAGAATTGAACTCACTAAGAATGGTCTGCTAATTTAGCTGGATAACAATTATACCATATGAAGTACCCACAGGCACTTAAGTAAAATGGATTTTGTCTAATTCTTTATAAATCTCTTAATAATCAATCCTGTTGTAAATTTCCTAAACTTTTGACTTTTTCTTTTGTTAATTAAAGTGTTAAATTGTAACAACTCAAAGGTAAATGATTTTTCATTTTGCATTTAGGAATATTAATATTCATAGAAAGCAATAGAGACAAATAGACATTGAGATTACCTCCCTTGTCTATCAAAGAATGTCTGCTGATGACTGCTAGATGGCATTGCCAAAGCATTTTATAAGAAGGATGCACTTAGCAAAATGGTTATTATCGTAGGAAATGGAATCAGCAACTTGAACATGAAGGTCCTTGGGACCTTAATGGTTATCGTCGTAGGAAATGGACACGGCGACACAAGTTCAATTCCTGGACGAGACTGATTGCATTTCACATAGCACTAATACCCTTGGGAAAGGTATGAATCCAATTATTCTCCCTCCAGCTATGGGTAAATAGTAGAGCAGACTAGGTTCTTCAGCCTTGGTGAGGCAACTAGTCTAGGAGAAGGAAAACTCTGAATTCAAACCTATTAAACTCCACTTAAAAACTGACCTTGTGTCATATCGTGCCTGAGCACAGGGGTTGGGTAAATATGGAAAGATGTTCATCTCTCCTCCCTCCCCTGTCGTGTCATCTGTTATCATCAATTACAGTGGATTAAAGACAAAGCAGCCAAATGGTTAAAATGAATCCTTTATTTGTTTCAAGCAGCCATTACAGGAAATAAGTAGGAAGAAAGGGGCAGGGAATATTTAATAAGAAGTAAGAGAAGAGGAAAGGGTTAGTAGGAAGTAAGGGAGCATTCATGTGTGTGATGATAGAGCAGGAGAGAAAGTGTTAGCTTAATATCATAACACCCCCCACCAGCTATGGGAAAACAGTAGGATAGGTGGAGTTCTTTAGCCTTGGTTAGGCAACCAGTCTAGGAAAAAGAAAACTTTAAATTCAAACCAAACCAGCTTTACTCCACTAAAAGATTGATCTTATGTCACATCCTGTTTATAGTGGAAGAGTTGGGTATGTTAAAATGATGCACAAAAATCGCATCTTCTTTGCCTGCAGAATGCTTTAGGGGCAAAACCTGTCTCATTCTTTAGAGACAGGAACATTTTCATCCCTGGCTAACCTCATGTTGCATTAAACATGGCACCACAGAATTGTATACAGCAGTGGTGGACAAACTTTTAGGTGGGAGGGCTGCATCACTGGGTTATGAATTATCAAAGGGCTGCATCTTTTAAAATCAAAAGAATTTAGTCTCAAGTGCAAGTGTTTATTTTTTAATTTTTTTAAACGCTCCCACAGGCCACAGCCTGCCCACCCTTGGTATACAGCATACAATGCCCTAAATCTACTTGCATGTGCATATTTAATTCCATGCAAACAATAAAAGAATTTTTCTCAAATATGTGCGTCTCTCATAAATGTTCATGTCTCTTAGGAACTTCATATATTTACGATAAGAACATTTCTACATACACATCTCCATTCACTTTTTTTGGATTCTTTCTATTTAGTTTGCTCAAGCAATAAAATTATTTTTATTCTTGAGAGGAAGCAACATTTCTCCAACAAATATTCCTCTACAATCACTCCAAGGAACATTGGATCACATGATGGCAAATTTTACATCTGCTTATTTACACTAAAAAAGTTTACTAATTTTATATACAAATTTATTAAGTTTTTTTACATTTTGAAGTCATTACAATTATTTGTTAATAAAACGTGTAAAATAATTCTTTTAAAGATTGATGGTAAAAAATGTTTGTAACAATCAAAGTAATCATAGTTAAGATTACAATAAGAAAATTGTGGGGTGGGGGATACCCATGATGTAATAGTGCCTCTGGTGGTGTAATGATAAGCAATCTCAACTAGCAAACCTTCACAACTGAGTTTGAGTCTCATTGGGTACCTCATTCATACAGCCTTGTGCCACATCTAAGCAAAAAGCTTAATAAATTACAATGGGTAAAGTGCTGGACTTCGGCCTCGAAGTAACTGAGTTTGAACTCCAGTCATTCTATCATGTCCTTTTTTAAACATGGGAAAGGCATGAACCCCTTTATCCCTCTAGCTATGGGTTAAATAGTATCACTGCTGTTCTTCTACAAGGATGGCTTTAGCATTAGATAACCCATGAAGGTTGATATGCCATTGAACAAAGAAACTAAACCATAAGAAAAGTTCTCATTACTCAATGAGACCAGCTGTCAGTAAATAAGGTCATGCTGACAGTGTTTTAGAGCATGAAAGCATCTATCACCATTGATTTTCTTCATAAAAGGTGCAACTGTAAACAATATTTCCTATTGCCGACACCTTAGGACAATTTCACTTTATTTATTGAATAACCCTCATATTACTGGACAGAAACTTCATTTACTCATCATGATAAAGACATTTCTATGCTCTCAATAATTTTTTTTGTATTCTTTCTATTTTGTGGTGCTTGAGCAATAAAATATATTGTTGTTCTTGTAATTGTTTGTATATTTTGTCTTAAGAAGAAACAACATTCCTCTATAAATTAAACTTTCATAAACATGGCAAGTTAAGTCATCACATTAATATATTAATATATATATATATATAATATTTTCTTCCTTTGAGAGGAAGGCCCCGAAATGGTGCACATTCTCTCCTGATGACCCCAAAACAAACATGGAGTTAAACTACTTGGTGAAAATAAGAAAGGCTAAAGGAGTGTTTTCTATCTGCTCACTTTTTGGTGAGTTTTGGTTACTTGATAAGTAACTTCCTTGTATTCCTCCCTTGGAAAAGCAATCAATTGAAAGAGAGAAATGAAGTAATGGAAAGAGTTGAAATGTATAACATTGATAAAACAAATGAATGCATAAGAATAACAAAGAAATCATGGTTTGGTTTGGTTGGTTGGTTGGTTTGTTGGGTTTTATGGCATATCAACCTTTGTAGGGTATTGAACACCAAATCCATTTTTATGTAAATAATCTGTTCTATTTAAAACAATTCAGTTTAGCATAAGTACACAGTTTGTCAAAAACATTTCCTTTTCAAACTATTCAAGCAGTTATATGTAACAATTCAGTTAAGTGTAAATACAGTTTTAATGTCGAAAAACAGTTCCATTTCAAATAATTCAGTTAAGCATAAGCACGCAGTTTAAATGTAAGTACGATTTAATTGTCAAAATCATTTCTATTTCAAGCTATTCAGTTTACTCAAACAATTCATTTTAGCATAAATATGCTGTTAGTTCTATTTAACCCATAGATAGGGCCCTATCAGGTGCTACCACTCCGGGCCAAAGTGGACCTGGGAGTGATGGCAATGAAGGGGTACTCCACATTCCCCAAAGATCCAGGACTGGTGGAACCTCACCATCAGATTGTTTAGTGTCATATCCAGGACACTCATTGGGGGGGGGTCTTACCCCTCTGCAGAGTTGCAGTCAGTGTATTCTACAGTCCCAGCTGACTGGGCAATACACAGAGCTAAATGTCAAACAGTTTTATTTTAGATAATTCAGTTCAACATAAGTACACAGTTTAGATGTCAAAAACTTCTATTTCGAGCAATTCAGTTCAGCACTAGTACGTAGTTCCAATGTCAAAACAGTTCTATTTTAAACAATTCAGTTTAGCATAAATGCACAGTTTAAATGCAAAAATCAGTATAGTGAAAGAAGCACAGTTTAGTTCTATTTAACCCATAGATAGGACCCTTCTCAGGTGCTACCATTCCGGGTCAGAGTGGACCTGGGAGCGATGACAATGAAAAATCATGGTTTATGAATCAACAAATGCCGTATTAAAATTAGTTATTTACATATAAAAAGAAACTGACTTGATAGAAGAATAGCAGAAATGAAAAATGTTTGTAATAAAGTGTTAATATGAATGTTTATGGCAATGTCTGATAAGTGTGTTTGTGAAAAAAGAAGCTCGAGTCATGGTGATGTCATGGCAACAGAATGTGGATAAGTATAGTTATATACCAGGTAATAAAGTTTTATTAACCAATGATGCTTCCATTGGCCTAGTGGTAGAGTGTTCACCAATGGGCTGGGAGACTGGGGTTCAAGACCAGGTCAAGTCATACCAAAGACTCAAAAAATGGTATGTGATACCTCCTTGCTTAATACTTAGCATTATAAGGTACATTTCAAGGGTAAAGTGGAGCAATCCGGGTAATGGAGTAGTGCTCTCCCCTACACCTTGGTGTAGTAGCTATTGAAAAGGGAGCCTTCTGGTCACCCTTGACTATGGTTGCCAACACGACTTGACTCTATTAGATTAAAATCCTATTTGTTTTTTTGTTTTTTTTGCGTGTTTTTTTAACCGAACTAGCCATTTAGTGAAATTGACTTTTCATATTCTTAAAATGAAGCAGAAAAGCTGATTGATTAGAAAGTAAATCTTAATTTTTGATTGGTTGGTTGTGTTTTATGGCATATCAACCATTGTGGATTATTTAATGCCAAGTCCTGTTTATACATATGATTTTTAAATGAATAGTTTATAAGTGACATTTTTTTAAACTGAACCGGAACTCATTTGTTTGCACACAGTTGAAAGGTTTCAAGTATATTAAATGATTAAATAGTTCTATTTGGGACCTTAACAGGTACTACTACTCTAGGTCAGAGATGACCTAGGAGTATTGGCAATAAAGGGATACTCCACATTCCTCAAAGCTCCAGGACTGGAGCCTCACCATTAGATGGTTAAGTGTCATATCCAGGTGTGGGAATAATATATATTGTACATCTATATATACTTTCATTGTTAATAGTTGGTTGGTGGTGTTTTATGGTATATCAACCCTTATAGGTCATTAAATGCCAAATCAGGATTATATATATATATATATATATGAATACCTAATGGGTCTGAAGAAATCTACCTAGGTTTCACCTTTCCAGATCATCAGGATAGAACTGACCTAAGAGGGTAGGGCAAACTACACTTTATTGATTAAAAATTCCACCCAACCAAACCAAATTTGCATAGATATACTACATTTTATTGATTAAAACCACTGAGAAAAAAAAGCACATAAATACATAAAAAAATAAAATTCCAACAGAGAGGGAAAAAACTTACCTACCAAGCAAACAATTCTTTCTATGTTTACAAATATTAAGAACTTCAGGCCTATGATTTAGTAATTCTTTCGGGCTATTATAAGAAATAATACTAAATTTCTTCTCTATACACAATTGGCAAAATTTATAACCCGCCTTATATTTACAGCACTTTTTTATAATTTCCCATTTCAGTATAGGATCTATGTGTAATGTTGTCTTGATCTCCCAAATATATTTCCATAAATTGGTACTATCCTTATATGTCTCATGGGTAAAACTACATTTATGATTATAAAATCTTTTTTTTAAAATATCTTGAGTTGATCCAATATACACTTTCTTATTATTGTTCTTGATAGAATTATGGCCGCAATATAAAAAGTAAAGTTGGCGATCTTAGTCAAGGGTGACCCAAAGAGTTCCTTTTCAATAGCTTCTATACTGAGTTATAGGGAAGGGCAACTCCATTCCCTGGATTGCTCCACTTTACCCTTGATCCTTACCTTATATTGCTGAGTGCTAAGCAAAGTGGCATCAAGTACCATTTTTTGTCTTTGGTATGACTTGACCTGGGATTGAACCCTGGTCTCCCGGAACAACTGGCGAACACTCTACTTATTAGACCAATGGCCTGGTTGCATTATACTTCTACCTTATATACTACACTTTCATATTGACATTTACCCCTAAAGGGGCAATTAGTTTTATTAATGCAATTGCATTTAGGAGGCTCCTTAGGTTGTTTATTCATACGTTTTTAGTGTTGCTCTTATTAATTAAATTAGCTACATTTGGTATGCAACTATAGCTTAATTTAATGTTGTTCTTGTTAAATATTTTATATAAACTACTTGTAGGGAGAAAATTCTTTCATAATATCTTTAAAAATTCTTTATCTATGTTATTGGCTGCACACATTAAAAGGTGGGTTAAACCAGAGAATCCTCCACTTACAATTACATCTCCCATTTTGTTTATCAGAATATTCATTTATGGTTTTATAAACCAAGTTAGTTTTATATCCACTATTTTTAGTGCTATTTCATAGTCTTGCTTGTTTTGAGTGAAAATATCAATGTTAGAAGAATTAGTAGACAATCTCGTCATGATCCCATTTAAAAACCTGTTTAGGGTGACTGGACTCTGTATTAATGTAATGCAGTTGTTGATAATTTTTTTTGAAATGAGGATATTGTATTATTGTATAAGTTAAGTGTAATATCTAAAAATTTGATAATTTTTAAATTAGTTTGGATGTCTAATTTAAACCCAAATTTATTAAATAGCCAGTGCAACTTTTATACATATATATATATATATATATATATATAAATTTGTAATAGAGCATAGCATTTAAAAAAATTTCATTAGTCCCCATCAGACCAGAATTTTATTAAACAATAGGAATTGATATATATATATATATATATATATATGAAAGTAAATATGGATCTGAATCCGACAGTATGAAGAAAGTAGAATTACAGAATAATCCAAATACATGAATTTATTATGATGTAAAGCCAATGTTAGACGTTTTGGTTTCAATAACCTTCATCAGGATTTCAAGTAGTCATAATATCAAAATTTATTGGAATATATTCATAAATATAATGACATCACCCCACAGCAATGCAGCTGTAGGATGTTTTTGTACTCACTCTGTGTGTGTGTCTGTGTGTATATATATATATATATAGATAGATACACACACAACCCAAATATGGTGACACCACATACATTGACTCAAAATATTTATTTTCTTACTAGTATGATGCGAAAGGTTTACTTTTATCCCAGAACGGGACTTTATTTTCGCACGTGTGAAGACGGAGCAGGTTGGCACTTGATCCCCTATAGAATAAGTCCTCGTTCAGAGTTTTTCTCTCAGGCATATAAGACCTGGCATATTACGTGAGGGATTAATTTAGGGCCAGACTGACCGCCGCTGGCAAGGGGTTCCAAATTTCACACTATCCACACACCCACCAGGCCACTTTCCTTCCTTCCCCTAGACAATGGAAGATATGAGCCTATAGGTTTTAGTCGTAATAATATTATATTGTAGTAGTCGGCAACTCCGGTTTCCTGTGTGATATTTTAGAGGAAATTATAGGACAATTTTAAGCAAGATAACATAAGGCAAATAGAAGCTGAAAAGGAAATGTGACTCAACAAATTCATAGCAGAACTGCAAAGAACAACATAGACCACGTGGTAACATAAAAATACATGAATCCTTTACTGTACAAAGCGATACACTTTCAAAGTGTCAAATATATATAATGAATTGAACAGTCCATGGACATAAATGTCTTTCTTGACTTTTGTTTTGCTTCAAATTGAGAGAGAGAGTGAGGGTGGTATATAAAGTTTGGATATAAAGGATAAATAGCCCCAAAGTTACTTATCTTATTTTTCGACGGGGTTCCACTGGAGAATCTTTCTTCTTTCACGGGCTAATAGACTTTATTCTATTTTTTTACACTGGCTTGAAGAACCTGGGGTCCCTCGTGTCTCAGATATTCTTTTGTCTTCAACCCGGAGTAAATGGCTATGGGTCTGTCTGCCACAAGCCCTGCTCAAAAACTAACTTTCTTATTATTTACTTCCGCTGAGGGGAAGGAGTCCCCACTTCCGTTTTGGGGTCCCAGCCAATCATTTGGCTTCTCTCTTCTCCCCCTTGGTGTCCAGCGACCTGAGGTTACTAAGTACCAACACCTGTTGATATCCCCTCTGTGACCTACATTCTTTCTTAACAGTCACTTTTTTGATGGGTTGCCACTGTTCATTCCAACGGGAGGATATTATTAATCTTATTTCTATCGTCCCCGTGGGATATCACGTGACATCTCCCCTTTTGAAAGGGACAAAAGGAATAGCATAAAAAAAGGTAATTCATTTCACTGTTCTCTCTCCTTTTTCTTCTTTTTTTTTTCACTTTACTTTTCCTTTTATCCCCCTTTCTTCTTCACGCTTTGACGAATTCTTTCCTTTTCCTTTTTTTCGTCCTTCCTAATTTTCACCATGCCACTGTTCATTCCAATGGGAAGATAGTATTAATCTTATTTCTATAGTCTCTGTGGGATATCACGTGACACTAGCAAAATCTCTGTACACCCCTCCTACTGCAAGAGGGCAGTAAAATCATGCAGCTATAGCAACCAATGTGTAAGAATATTCCAGTAACGTTTAAATTCAATATCTGTTTAAAATCAAGGAAATCACAAAGATTGCCAATACAGAATTAATGACGCTAGGTGGCTGTCAGTTTCTTGCTTATTGTGATCATCAGACCATTTAAAGATAACCTAACTTTATATATAAAAGGATAAAGATCAGAACGATGTTAAGAAAATGTCGAAATGTGAAATAACTTTTATTTTAAAGCTTCATAGAACATTTTATTAAAGAAAAATAAGGATATTCAGGTAAATTATATAATTTCAAAATACAAAGCTCAATAAACTTACTTTGATAAAGTTATAAGAATAATTATGTAACATTTGAAAAAAATAGATGATCCAAAACATCAGAACAATTAAATAAATCCATAAAATTTAATAACTATTTCGTATTATTAAAAAAATTTTTAGGGTAAGAATATAAAATTGGGTATTTTACTAAATCACAATGGCTCTAGCATTGTAAACAAGGCGAAAAAATCTGTGACATCAATGGAACTTAGAAAACTGATAGTCAAGTTATATAATGAAAATAAACTCTCAATTGGGAATATTTCAAAGACTGTGGGGAAATCTAAAAGTGTTATTTCACATTTAGACTTTTTCTTATCATTCTGATCTTTATGCTCACTACTGCACACACACACACACACACACACACATATATATATATATATATATATATATATATATATATTCTATGATCCAAGGAAGAAATCCAAGGGTTAGGAGGAGTATCCAATATGAGTGCTCAATACTAACAGCTACTGATGTATAATTATATATAATTATATAATAATTATAATTAACTTGGGATTAATGATACATCAACACTTAATGTGCATATATATATATATATATATATATAATGATAAAAAATAAGATATTCTGAAGATGTCTTTATTCATATATAGATAATATGCTAAATAGTTTAGAAAATATTTTGATTAAAAATCATGTCAGAATTTTCTTTGTCAACAACAACAAATACATCATCTTATTTAGTATGAAAATAATAATAATAAATTTTTAAAAGAGAAAACATTTTTTCTAATTTTCTATACTAACTGCATAGATGTTATTTTTGAAAATCTAAAAAAATTCTTAAATTTTATAAGGGTTTTAAAAGAATTTTAAATATACAACAAATAGCTTACTCTTATTTAAAAAAAAGTTTTTTTTTGACAGCCCAGTCAATTGGGGTTGTAGAATTTGCCAACAACATCTCTGCTGAGGGATAAAACCCCAGCCCCTATGAGTGTCCTGGATATAACACTAAACCATCGGATGTAATATAACATCACATAATAACATTGTCTGAACATGGTTTTAAATAATTAAAATAAAACATAATGTTAAACATCCTCTGAATATCTACTTTTTTTTATTCATATTTTATATTTATATACTGTCAAATTTATTTCAATTTTTTTGTTATACATATATATCTTGGAATTGGTTTGGTTTGGTTTGGTTTCAAAGCAAATCAACCATTGTAGTTTATTCAATCCCAAATCCTGTTTATACATATATATTCATTATATGATTTGTAAACACATTTTATTGATAACATTTTTAAACAAGCCTGTGCTCATTTTATTTGCACACAATTAAATAGCTCAAAGTATTACTATGTATCACTAACAATTCAATTAAACATCAGTCATTTGTTTATACACAGTTAAATGATCAAACAGTTCTATTTCTAACAATTCAATTTAGTATAAGTACACAGTTTAAATGTCAAACAGTTCTATTTGACCCATAGATAGGACCCTATCAGGTGCTACAATTCCGAGTCAGAGAGAACCTAGGAGCTATGGCAATGAAGGAGTACTCCACATTCCCCACTGCTCCAGCACTTGAGCCTCACTCTCAGATTGTTTAATGTCATATCTAGGACACTCGTGGAGGAAGGGTTACTCCTCTGCAGAGATATAATCAGTGTAGCCCTAGCTGACTGAACTTCTTGAGGTTGGAGTGAAGAGGACTAAAGTTTTGGTTTTATTGTGAGGACCAATAATGTCTTTTTATTAAAAAGATAATTAAAATAAAAATAGCATTTGTAGCTTTAAAATTTCTTTCTTTTAGGGCTTTCAAACTGTAAAATTGTTAATGTTTGCTTTTGGTGAGACTAACAAAAAAAAGGGAAAAAAAACAATTTTTATCTTGAGAAAATATACAAAAAAGACAACCATGATGAAAAATGTTTTTATTTGAATTTTAAATTTCTTTCACAAAACATCAAAGAAAACCAAGACTTCAATTAACCAGGGAATTAGTTTATCCCTTTTTATATAGCTCAATAATTTGTCTCAAAATGGAACTGAGTTTTTATTGTCACTACTTTTTGAGTCTCTATTTTGAGGTTTCATTTTCTTTCAGGATATTTGTTATTCTATCCATAAGTAAAATTATCATCTTAAAATGGTCACATTTTAAATCAGTTTAAAAATTCATTTGATCCAAAGGTAAAATAATGATGACATTTCAGAACATGTCACTAAAATGAGAGGCTTTTTACAAAATTGGGTGTGCAAAAATTCCAAGCACCTAGAAAATTAGACTGCTTCAGGGGAGACTTTTGCACACACCTAATAATTTTTAAATTTATTATCATGCAAGTACTTTCCCCTCCTCATAAACTGTCCCCCCCCCGTATTATTTGTATGTACTTACCCTACCCCTCTGCACAACCAGGATGCGACATAAGGTCAATTTTTAAATGGAATAAATATATTACTAGTAGATTTATCAACTCAGCATAAATATGTTTTGCAAAAAATAAGATTAGCCTCCCTTATTTAACCTAAATATTCTGAAAGATTTCTATTCCTCTATCTAGAACTTCTTAAAATAAAAAGTAAAACCTTGAATATGGCTACAAAAAGGGGATGCAGATAATCCAGTTTTGGTTAATTGAAGTCTTTTGAAGGAAGACAATTTTTATTCATTTATGAAGGAAAAAACAACTGTTATTTATAATAAAAAGATAAACACAATATATTTATTTAAAAAAAGAAAAAAGGGCACATTCATACAGCCTATTACAATCATCTTTTTGTGGTTTTGTTTACAAATTTCAAATTATTTTGAAGCATCATAAGATATTTTTATATCTCCTAATTGCAATCTACAAAAATTATGTAATATTAAGGAAAATTATTTAAAGAAAAAATAAATATTTTATTGCTTGGGCGAGTATTAGATTTTATAAAAATAGACTAATACTCCAGGTTAAAAGTGGAATTAGGATAACCTAAAATCAAACTTTTTTAGATGCAATTTTTCCAATGCAGGTATCATTGGGGAACAAAAAAGTTTTGGTAACTTGGCCAGATTACCAAAACTTTTCTCATTCCCCAATGGTACCTGCATTGGGAAAATAAGGTCTAAAAAGATTTGGCTTTAGATTACCCTTACTCCACTTTTAGCCTGCATTATATATAAACCTTTATCAAAATAAGTACTTATATCTACAGAAATAATCTAAATAAGACTAATAGATTAAATTGAATATATCTGTGTTCTTTTAGGTTTATTTTGTACAATTTTTTAAAGGTTTTTTTTCTTAAATTAATTGAAACATTTGCTTCAAATTTACCAAATGTGAGTTATTTTCTTTTATAAATACCATATGTCAACTGTTATGAAAAAAATCTTTTTAACCCAAAAACAAAGTTAGGATAAAATTGGGATTGAATATAAATTCTTAAATTCAATCTTTAGTATAAGCCATGGAATATACAAGCTGGAAAAAAAATTGTATACATATTTTTAAAACTTCTTTTCATATTTGTAGTACATTAGTAATAATAGATAAACTGAGAAAAATTGCTTGCTTAAACCAATTCCAACAATGTAGTGACTCAAAAGATGGCAGACTAAAACAAAGAAGCTTACAGTAATACATGTATCTGTTATTGGCAAAAATCAAAAACCGTTTGATAAAATAAAATGTTAAGAAACATCCAAAAATTAATTATTATAATGATGTTGGTGCTGTATTTTATATCATTTTTTAATTTGCTTTATGAAAAGTTCAACACAACCTCATATTTGAGCAATGAATTTATTTTTAATGATTTTTGAGACATGTTTTATAATGAACGATAAAGTGTGAGTTCCAACTATGTTACTAAGTTTTTATTCCCAATGCATTTTTTTTTAATGTTGTCACTTTTCCTACTTCTGTCTGATGATTGTGCACACCACTTGAAACTTAAGGTAATGAACTTGTAGTGTTGAGCACTTTCTTTTGCAGAATTTCCTTCGTTCCATTTATTTTATATATATATATATATATATATATATATATATACACACACACACACACACACTCATACCAATTAGGCCAGTGGAAATTCCATGGATGCTAACAACTAAGACTGCATTATTGATCTTCTAAATTAAAGATATGACATGAAAACCAAAATTAATATGGAGTATTTGTCTATGATATTTTACCCTACATGGACTTCATCTGATAATTATAGCTCAGTATTCTGTGGGGTACTATATATATATATATATATATATATACACACACACATTTTTATTCATATTTCTATATTATGTTTTATATTCTATTTATATATTTCATTTATTTTTTTATTTTTCATTTATATTTTTTTTAAATTTTTCTTTACCTCCATCTTTATATTTGGTTTTTAGAAGATCACCGGACTTCAGGTCAATACCTTCTGCTTGTAGAGAAACTCAAAGGTATGTAAACAAGAAAAATTTTAAGTAATGTAAGTGTTGTAATGTAAGAAAAAATAATATAAAAACTATTATTAACATGTTTTATATTGTTTTCAACTAGATAAAAGATCATGGTGGTCTGGATTTGAGACACAGGCAATGATTTCCTGATTCCTGATTTAGTGGCAAAAATACTTGGAAATATCTCCTCTTACAATCCTTAATAAAAATTTAAATCATAATAGAAGTTTAATTTAAATTTTACTTTGAAAATTTAATTGGGAAGTTTTCTTTTAGCTTCTAGGACCTGTAGCAGGCATAGTGGAACATTGTTGGCTTGATTTGAATAGAATATTCAAGTAAAAATAATTTTATTGCACATGATATAACAGGAGAAAATATTAAAATCACAGAAGAAATCTTCATGAAAAATATAGATATATATGAAAGATTGAATTTGAAAGAAAAAATACTTTTAACTTCATAAAAAGATTAACAAGACTTACATAAAACTGCCCATTATATAATAACAATGATGGTTTTTTACCATATAAATATATATAATAATCAAGTATTTTCAAATAAGAAAAATGTTGGAATTTATTTTTATAATGACCAATATCATCACATGACAGATATTTGGGGTAGGGAAGGGTTCCTTCCAGAACAACCTATAGTTTCAGCAATAATGTGGAGAGCTACTTGAGTTGCTTAAATATACTCAATGTGTAAGGGTGAGCTTTAGTTCATATTATTTTTTTTGTTAAATTTGGATCTTGTTTTATATTATGTGTTTATATCCATGTTTTTGTTTTAAGGTATTTCACTTGTTTTATTTAAAATTATCAAAACAAACTCACGCACAAACTCGGATGTGCTAGATATTGAACATAGTAAATATTAGTTTATTTGCATGCAAATAAAATTGTTTGTCATATGCAATGAAGATTTTCTATTTTCATCAATACTTTTAGTCAAAAAGGGCAACAAAAAAGTAAAACGTTATACTTGACCACGAGATATAGTTTGTAGTTTTGGAGGGGAGATAACTTTCTATGTTAAACTCTGAACAGGTTAAATATCCAACACTGAATATTTTAATAGAAAAAGAACCAAATAAAAATTAGATATTGCACAGAAATAGACGTAACTGCCTGGTTCTATAATACCTTAAAATTCCAACATTCTTCATTCAGTTCCAGATAGTGTTGCTGAAAATAAGTCAGTTCTGAAATTTCCCAAATATTTAGGGGGGAAAAATTATATATATTCCAATTAAAACACAAAGTTACATTTGATAACTGGAGACTGAATAATATCAGTAATTGATAAAATAAACAGGTTGTACTGATAAAACTCACAAATTCTTTCTCTGTAATTATTTTTAAAATATTGTTGCAATCCACAACATAAATAACAAATGTCACAACACAATATTTTAAAATTTTAGATACAAAATACATTTTAAAATCGATAAATTTTAATATTTCATTTTATTTTTTTCTTTATTCATTTATTTATTTTGTTTAATCGAAAAATGACAATTTTTGGCTACTATTCTGTTGCAAAAAATTATTTCAATGATTCAACTAAAATCTAAAAAAAAAAAATCAACTTATCTGCTGAAAACAAACTGAATTGGTAAAATATAAATTCCCTATGATTTAATAATAGTTCATATGGGCAACTATGTACTTGATCAATGCAAAATAAAAAGTTTTGAAATGCTATTGTCAGATTTCTTTTAAAACTTAAAGAGTAAAAATAAATTTCTCTGAATAAAAGTAGATGTCCCTTAAATTTTTTAATTTCTGTGAAGAAGGTTAGAATTTCTATTTTGGTTTGTATAATTCATTTAATTATTTATTGTTAAAAACTAAAAAAGTATTTCACTAAAAAGATTGATAGAACATTGTTTCAAATATTTTGTTTAGAGACAAGTGGTGATATCTAATTAAACTGTTTCTTATTTACTATCTAAATTTCTTCAAAAGCTTCCACTTTTTCCTCTTAAAATGTTTAATTCCATGGTCGAGTTGATTACCAAAGTCCACTTGGTCAGTCACAACTCTAATCAACTTGCCACAGTCTCAGGAGAAATTTCTAATAAGGCACCCCCTAATATCTTGCCTGCTGGTAGCTTCAATCTGATGCATTGACTGAAATGAGTTTATTGTGTGATAAAGTCATTTTTCTTTGGTCTATTGAAAACATGATAAAAAATAGAGACATCTGGGCCAAAATAATTACATGTCATTTGTTTTCAGAAGGCAAGATACAAGAGGGAAGAAGTAAGACAGAAATTATCTAATAAAAAAAAAAAACTTTTATGAGAAAATTATGAATAGACATTGTTTAAATTATTTATTGTTAAAAACTTAAGACATTTTTGTAATAAATGCAACCCATTTTTCAATTAAAAAACAGTCTTTGTCAATTCCATTTTCTGTTCCCTTTTAGGAGTGGCATTGGAGGGGTGGTACAGATGAGTAGTAAAGGTTCTCCAAGTAACAGAGGGAGAAACTGCCTTGGCTTTTCTATCTCTCCATTGACCAAACCATTATAATTAACAGGCGAGACAGATTTATAAAAAAAACATTACTCATAATCAGAAGGTTACGAGTTCAATCCCTGTGCTGGGCAGTACATTTCATTTTACTTTTTCTTCGCCCACATACATTATGATCATTCAGTTTTAAGAATTTAATTAAAAAAAAAAAATTACAAAATACTATTTTTAAATGCATTTTCCTTAAATATATCAAAAGGTATTTTTAAAAATACCTTTTTGAGGTTTTTCTTTTTTTATACTTGAATAAAAATTGTAGAATACTAAATAACTAACTAAAAAAATATAACTAATTATCTAATGCCCCCTTCTTACTTTTCTCAATGTTCTATGATTTATTTGTTTTAATTGTAAAAAAATAAAATAAGATAAATGTACAAAATATTATCCAAACAAAGTCCTCTAAAATTCCAAGATTAAAATTCACTTTCTGGTTTGGTTTCTTTGTTTAATGGCATATCAACCTTTGTAGGTTATTTAATGCCAAAGTTATTCTCCTAGAAGAACAGTAATGGTACTATTTAACCCATAGCTGGGAGGATAAGGGGGTTCATACCTTTTGCAAGGGTATTTGCCTGAAAGTGAACGTAATAGAGTGACTGGAATACGAACTCGCGTACTACGATTCCGCAGTCCATTGCTTTAACCATTACACCACGAGGACACCCCTCACTTTCTGTACATGTTCAGAATTTTTTTCTTGATAGAGCACTAACCAAAGTGTTTTACCATAAATAGCAAACATGAAGACAACAAACAGAAAATATATGAAATAAGGTTTCAAGGAATTAAAGCAACAAAGTAGTTTTTGCTATGATCTACATAAATATAGATGGGGGGTCATGCAGAAGAAGAAAAAAAAAACCTTGTGTCACATTAAATTTCTGTAGGAGGATGTTTAAATAGCCTAATACCAGAGCTGGTACCAACCTTATAATGTGGGCTCTACTGCTCAATAAAATCATTTGGATGACCGTGATATGTTAATTGCGATACACTAAGCAGTTCCTTTTTTCTAAGAATTTTTAGAGATGTAGGTAATTTTTAGCACTCTTGGTGGTTTCCAAGTGAATAGTGTTGGTACTGACCCTATCCTAACTTCTCTTTTTGAAATAAGTTCACAAAAACCTCCAGCATCAAATTTTTTGTATTTTATAAAAATGTTTATTCAGTTATATTTACATTCAATGTGGTGGTTTTTATTTAGAGTGTTTTAAGAAGTTTCCAGATTTCAAGAACAAACAAACTTAGGTATCATTATTTCATGACTACATTGTCACATTGAATTTGCGCCAAAAATGCTGCAATCAAAGGACAATACAGATTATAGCATTTATATCAGGTTTATTTATTTATTCAATGTTGCCATTATGAGCCCTTCAAAGTGTATCGCATCACACACACACACACACACACACACACACACATAGTTCTTGTAAAAATTATTATAGGATGATATATCCCTGTCATGGGCAGAATGTGACACAAGGTCAATTTTTAAGTGGAATAAAACTGGTTTGAATTCAGAGTTTTCCTTCTCCTAAACAGGTTACTTATAGCTGGGGTGAGGGTGAACAGATGGATTCATGCCTTTTATTTGGGAATTTGTGTTAAATCAAGTGTAAACAGCCTCGTCCAGGTTTTGAACTCTGGTCACTGATTTCATTTGGCCTAGAATCATTGTTGTATCTGTACTTAGAGAAATTGCACTTATTTAAAAAAATTATATAAGATATGCAAAAAAAATGTTATTTTAAAGAATATAAAATTTAATACTACATTAAAAATACTACATTAATAAAATACATTGATAAAAATACTACATTAAAAATATATTTGGGGAAGAAAGAAACTATCATTAATATTAGGTTTGGGATATAATAGCCATTTTTAGTAAATATTTAAATGTAAAAATCAGTCATTATTTTCTAAACAATTTATTTGGCAAATGATCTTTTTGTAATAGATTTAATTTAATTCCCACAGGTACAGATACTACACTTCCATTCCAAACAGAAGTACTAAAAACACTTTAATCCTATGAAGGGTGCACAGATACTACACTCTCATTCTAGCAGAAACTACGGATAAATGAACAGAAACAAATAGAAAATGCTTCACCGTGCATTATATATATAAAATATAACAAAATATCTCCATTGTTGTCATTTGCTTTGGTTGGTAAATGATATTGATACTTCACAACCCATTATCTTTTATAGATAATATCCATATAAATAATATAACACAATACAGATATACATATATTATGTTGTTATTGACTGCCATATTACTTCTGCCCCATTCTATATGTATATATTATATCCACATATATAAAACAGAATGTGTATCCACATATACATTTTTTTTTTCATCTATATTAGTGTGCATGTGCAACACTTCACAAAACATACACTTACTACACTCTGATCTTAGACAGATGTGCTGTGAAGAAACACTTTAGTTGGTAATGCCAATCTATGCATAAAATAATCCTGACATTTATTACAGGTACTATGAAAGTCAATTAGAGGACCAATTTTTAAAGATGAAGTTAACTTAGGAATACTAAGTTAGGCAGAGCATACATATTCTGGTCCTAGGCAGAAACCTGAATATATATGTATATAATCCTTTAAATTTAATAAGTACTATGCTAATTATATATATATATATTTGTGTACATGTAGAAATTAACAAAATCCCTAGAAAACAGTCATTTACAGAGAGATTGATGGAAACAGTAATGTTGGAACTAAACATTGGATGTGTGAGCAGATCAAAGTCAGAGATATCAGAGAAGTTATTAAACACTGAAAAGGGAATTGGGCAGAACACATAGCAAGAAGGTAAGATAACAGATGGTTAAACAAAGTAGAATGGTACCCGAGAAATAACAAATGTTGTTAGACAAGATATGACAGAAGATGGAGAGATGAAATACTGAAGTTTGCTGTTAAGACAGGGCCAAGGTTAGCATTATGAAACTTGTGATAGAAGGAATTATAAAAGACCTTTTTCCTACAGTTGACTCAAAATGACTGAAAGTAATTATATAGTGCTCATAATATATTCCAGGTTTCTTTGTTTAATGGCATATCAACCTTTTTAGGTTATTTAATGCCAAAGCCATTCTCCTAGAAGAACAGTTCTAGTACTATTTAACCCATAGCTGGGAGGATAAGGGGGTTCATACCTTTCCCAAGGGTATTTGCCCAAAAGTGAACATAATAGCGCGACTGGAGTATGAACTTACTTACGATTCTGCAGTCCATCATTTTAATCATAACACCACAAGGACACCCCGCTACTTGCTGGAGATATTAATATTTTTTTATGATTATATTTAATTTGTTTATCAAAATTATTATAATCTATATAGATGTATCTTGGATTAATTTTTAATGGTCAACAAATCCCTAAAGGATGCTAAGAACTTTTTAATACTTATCAATATTAGATGAACAAATAAAAAAATTTTAAAAATATTATTTATAATCAAAAGAGCAAGCAGATCAAAGAATTCATATTAAGTTTATTTATTGTTATAAAGTTTTCAAAATGCATTTTTTATACATATACTGGTATAATTCCTGTTAAAAACGGTCGGGGTGGGATTTATTTATGTATAGATCGGCACTTCTGTTAGGATCAGTATCTGTACTCTGTGTACGCAATATAAAATCTATGAGTGTGGAACTATAAGACATGAATATACAGATAAAAATAGTTATTTCAAAGGCATAAAATTTAATACACCCTTAAAAATAAATTCAGCATAAGACCAGACATATATAGATATAAATATACCATTATATTTTTTTTCAACAGATGTAGTCCCCTGTTTGCTGTTTCTCTTTTTTTTTGTACCTGTTTTTCAACCTTGAAAATTTGTTGGCTGCTGCCACTGCAAAGGGAATAAAAACTTTCATACTTCTCTACTTCCTTAAATTTCAACAAAAATAGTTCCGCATCCAAGGGGAGACAACCTAAAACAAAGCCACTGCTTCAATTATTTAAACAGTTACAACTGATTTAATTAGGTATTAGTTTTCCATATGTACAGATACTTCACTCTGATCCTAAGCAGAGTGTATAGATGCAACACACCCAGGAAACATTACAAAAAGATGAAGAAAAAAAAATTTACACAATTATTTATCATTGACACAAAAAGATCCATAATCCATGTAGACAATCCACGTAAATAATATCAAACATTCACACACACGCATTATATTGTTATTGACTGCCATATTACTTCTGCCCCATCCTTTATGAATATATTATGTTCACATATTTAAAAAAAATACAATAGGTATTCATATATGATTTTTTCTATGTGTAACACTTTTAAAAGAACACACAGACTTTGTTTATAAGTGAATCTGGTGTGGAAACAACATTTTGATCATAGGCAGAAGTGCTAATTCATACATATTCTAGTAATTTCTTATCGGTAGTATGCTAGTTATTTAATAATGAGAAGCAAATTTTAAAAGATCAAATAAACAATTTAGAAATACTAATTTAGGTAAATTGCACAGAAACTACATTATTTCTAAACAGAAGAGGGACACTAAAACAGTATCCAGATATTTTTATCCTTATCAAAATTACCAGTTCATTTTCCTATATTTTTTATTTTATTCCCTAAAAATTAAACCATGAAACCTTTTAGATTCATCAAATTCATCAGTCATCATCTTTTGGCCATTTTTTAATTTTTCTCTTTATGGATTTGTGTATCTTTCAAATATTTGTTAACTTAAGCTTCTGTAGGAAAATCTCAGCTGTAAAAAAAAAAATTATTATTTTAAAGATTGAAATTGCTACCTCTTGGGAAGATATCTTGTTAAATGGTAACCAAAATGCTCACAACTTTCTCTTACCTGTTGATTGCTTACATAATTTAGAATTATTTCCTTGGCACACTTTCTTTTGAAGTTATCAGGGAGAAAAAGAAATGTTTGTTCAAAATTTATTCATAAATCCTTTATTCATATTTGATGTGATGAGAATTTAAATCTACATTTTATTGATATAATTTTTGTATGTTATTTTAATACAGCCATAATGGCACAAGATTATTATTTGTACAATAGCACTTAAATGTTTGAAAATAAAACAATTTCTTATCCCATTTGTAATCTAAAAATAGTAATGGGTCTACATTTGCCCTCACCCTAATTAGTATAATTTCTCAAGGATATAACTATTGAGTGTTAATTATGGTATACTTTCCCTTATTTACTTATTTGCAATTAATAATTATACAAGTTGTATGAATGGATATTACTTGATATTGAACTTAATGGCTGTTAAAAGGGTCCTTTAAATGAGTATTATAGAGGTAAGTAGTTTTACAAGATGAACAAAAAGAAAGTTAAAATCTGTGTTCAATGGTTTTCTGGTAAATTCATGCTGATATAGAGTGGATTCTTTACTCCTGAAAGGGTTCGTATGGCCAAGTAAGAGAGGAAACCTGTACTGTT
Organism: Sepioteuthis lessoniana; assembly: GCA_963585895.1. Taxonomy (NCBI): domain Eukaryota; kingdom Metazoa; phylum Mollusca; class Cephalopoda; order Myopsida; family Loliginidae; genus Sepioteuthis; species Sepioteuthis lessoniana. The sequence goes on from CAUZXS010005913.1 coordinate 125,491, forward strand.
GAAATTCAAACCATCTTTATCCATTATTTTTTGGTAAGATTCTGCTTCTTTTTTATACTGGAATGTGATTGAGTCAACTTCAGCCTGAGCCCTGCAAGGAGAAAGTGGACGTGAAAGTGAAATAATGGCTATCAAACATGGAAAACAAAAATGGCAAGCCAGGTCCAAATTCCAGCCAAAGTTCTTGGCATTCACTTGTCACTAAAGGTATGTATTTATCTCTTCTTCCTCCAACTATATGTAAAAATAGGAATTTCTAGGCTTGGTAAGTAATCAGTCTAGGATAAGGACAAAAAAGAAAACATTTACATTAAGGTAGTCTCCAATAAGTGACTGGATATTGACAAGATGTTGCAACTTGTGCACCTGCTGGTTATCTCATATTTTCTATGCGACAGATGTTCAACTATGCAAGTCTAAATAGTGCTGCCAATGGTCTATACAACCCCTCCAGCAATTTAAACTTTTCTTTCATACAAGTAATAAACATCCTGTTGACATTACATGGAAAAAATACACAAACATGTCCCAATAGTTTAAACTGAACACACATTGTCTAAATTTCTGAGATGAAGCTTGATAATTTTTATCACTTGGAATATTCAGACTATTGTGTTCATCTTTATTATTATACTCACAATGTTTTAGCCAATAAAGATATATGGCATTTGGTTGGAAAGTGCTTCTGAGTGAAATCATCTAGTGGTTGCAGGTTCAATCCCAACTACAGGTAAGAATGGCAAAGAATACTTACTATAACTTAACACTTGTACCTGTTCATGGTACTATTTACCAACCCCTCCGCTCGGGCAGGATATGACACAAGGTCAATTTTTAAGCCGAGTTTAACAGGTTTGAATTCAGAGTTTTCCTTCTCCTAGACTAGTTGCCTAACCAAGGCTGAAGAACCTAGTCTGTCCTACTATTTACCCATAGCTGGAGGGAGAATAATTGAATTTATACCTTTCGCAAGTGCTATGTGAAATGCAATCAGTCTCGTCCAGGATTTGAACTCATGTCGCCGTGTCCATTTCCTACGACGATAACGACTACACCACGGGCACCTCCTGTTCATGGTTAACAGAATTGGAACAGCCTGTGGATTAAATAAAGGATTTAGTTCAAGGTTCTGTGTGGGCTCCCAAGTTCAACATGAAATGCCTGAAGAAAGCTGAAGGACACATCAGCCAAAACGTTTTGAGAGTAACAATAAAGATGAGGTCAATAGTCCAAATATTCCAAGTGATAAAAATGTACACATATTGTTAAACAAGCAATATATGAATGGTGTATAAAACAGGAAAAGGTTTACTTGAGTGTAGGTAATATAGCTATTACTATTACCTATCAGGGACAATGTTTCTACTGTTCAAAGAACAGAGACAAAAAACAGTCAAGAAGGGATTTCTAAGACCGTCATGTGACACTCTATAAGGCCCCCAATTCTTTAACAGAGTATTTATTATATTTCTAAAAAGGTTTTTCCTCCAAGAAAATGGGGACATCATAAAAATCAATGAACTACTTAGGTATAACTTTGGAGGCGCACTTAGCATAACAGTTATCATCATAGGAAATGGAATTGGTGACCAGAGTTCAAATCCTGGACAAGGGTGTTTGTGTTTCACTTTATGCTAATTCTCTTGGGAAAAGCATGAATCCATCTGTTCTTCTCCAGCTATATAATAAATAATAGGGCAGACTGGGTTCTTTAATCTTGGCTAGTCTACCAGTCTAGGAGAAGGAAAATTGAATTCAAACCAGTTTTACTGCACTTGAAAATTGACTTTGTGTCATATCCTATCTGTAGTGGAGTGGCTGGGTAAATACATACTTTACGTATAGTAAGCTTCATTAGTAATGGTTACTTTCACTCCTAACCATTGACAATTCCTTTCATTTTGATTTTTAATGTGAAACATATAAACTGAAATCAGCTGGAACAAATTTTAGATAATAGTAGAATTTTTGTGTTCAGTCATCAAATTGATTTTCCATTCTGTGAAAAATGTTCGGTTTGTTCGACTTGATATCTATTTTATTTATTTTTATTTCTTTAGATATTGATTTGTCCATATTGATTTTTGTGACAATTATATCTTTTTGAATTTTAGTTGCTTTTTTTATCAAAATTTGAGTCAAAAGATTCGGAAGAGTAGCAGCTATAATTTAGACTTCTTCGATATCACTCGCTCTTGAGGCTTAGTTTGTAAAGCATCTCGTATGGATGATCAGGCTTCCTCTAAGCAAAAGAAGTAAACGTGAGTTAGAGCCTCAAAATCTTACCCTTTATCATTCTCTGACATTTACTGTTTGTCATAACAATAACTATAGTGAATTATGATAAAAAGCAAATTAAAGTTAAATAGAAAATACTAGTCAAAATTAATTGAGTTGCATTTAGTTTTCACTTGTTCAACTATTATTTAAACCCTCTTTCAACTTTTTACTGCCATCATAGCTATACAGACAACTTAGTAGCAATATCTCATCTACTGAAAGCAGAGTTAATATACATGGTGCTTTCAATAAGTTTCCAGATTTTTTTTGTACAGGTATTTAAAATTGTCGTAGACTCTTGAAAATTCACTATGTTATTACTATACATCTTATGAGATGACTGACCAATTTTTATGATTTCAGGTTCAAATGAACAGCTACAGCAGCAATTAGAATACACCCTACTAAAGCCTGATTGTCACAGCTGGTGAATTTCAAAAATGCAATCTGGACATGAGGACACTTTAGAAGAACGATATGCAATAAAATTGTGTTTTAAACTTGGGAAAAATGCCGCAGAAACGTATGGAATGCTTCAGACTGCTTTTCGACCATCTTGCATGAATCGAGTATCAGTTTTTGAGTGGCATAAGAGATTCAAGGAAGCCAGGGAGTCTGTGAGGGATGATGAGAGGTGTGGGAGTAGTAAGGAGGTCAATACATCAGAGTTGATTGACTAAAGAGTTAGGGTTACTATGTTGAGGTTTTAAGGGAGTTCAGGAAGAGATTCCGTTGGAAGAGGCCAACACTCTTCAAATCGAGTCAGTGGCATTTCCACCAGGACAATACACCAGTCCACAACTCCATCCTTGTCACAGACTATTTGACCAAGATGGGCATCAAGACAGTTCCTCAGCCTCCCATAGTCCATACCTTGCTCCCTGTGACTTTTGGTTATTCCCTAAGCTCAGAGGCTGTCGTTATGAGACAATTGAGGAGATGAAAGAGGCTGTGACGAAGGTCATTGACACGCTCACACAAAAGGACTTCGATAGGGCCTTCCAGAAATTGTTGGAATGGTACAACAAGTGCATTGCAGCCAGAGGAGATTACTTCAAAGAGGACTACAGTTTCATGTGTGTACTATCAATAAAAGTGCCCATACGAAAAAAGTCTGGAAACTTATTTAATGATCTCATACTCATAGGTAAAACATGAAATGCTATTGACAAGTTATCAATCATAGGAAATCTGATCTCTGATAAATAAATAGCCATGTTGTATGGTTCCACTACTTTAACTCTAATGAAACAATTGAAGAAAAAGCTACCTGGGAATTACACAAGGATGCTGTGTACTGTTTGAATGTACCCTATCAAACAACAGCTGTACAGTAATCTCTCTCCTATCTCGCAAACTATCCAAGCAAAACCCACTTAACACTGCTGGAGAAACAAGAATGAACTCGAGTGACATTTTCATAGGGACTCCTACACATGGACACACCAGTGTTGACTGAGCAGTAAAACAATCAGCCTAATGCAGACACTGGGTAATGTCTAGATGGCTTACTAAGAGCAATGGCCGACAGGGACAGATGGCAAGGGAATCCATGTTGTCAGTACGCCTTGATAATGATTGGGAGTGGCATCCATTAGTCTTACAAGATATGAATTTGGGCACAAGCCTAGGTATTGTTATATAAAATGTGGCAGTTGCCCATGCAGCAAGTATCCTCCCTCCACATCATCGATGTTGTCCAAGGATGATATAGTTTAGTACCAGTGTTATCACAGGAATTGCCAGAATAAGATTAGAAATTATCAGTCTGCTGGTTTATAAATTCAGAATTGTCCTTCTTCAAGAGTGGTGGCCAACCAGGGCTAGAAACCCCAGTCTTCTTTACTACTTTTTCTATAGCTAGAAGTGATGAAATTTTTTTTTTCATGCTTATAGATATCAACAATTGTTATTAAATCTTTTTCTTCTTCTACTACTGACTATATATTGACCCTTGACCGAGCCATCAATCAGAGATGCACCTGTGTAAATAAGTGGAAGAAGAAGCGGAAGCAAGTGGGCATTATGAAAGAATATAGGCAGATACCAGTGGCCATTGAGTCAGTTGGACCCAGGAAGGCCAGAGTGAGAACCAGCTTGCAGACTGAGAAAAACCCCTGAGGGCTGTGGCCCTCAGCGACCCCCGGTTGAGCAACTTCAGCCAAGATGCGAAAATAGTGCTAAGTGGGTTCTTGAAGATAACACAGCGTACTATGGTCAAGAGAAGAAGTTGGGTCAATATAGCAATCTGTCCCTGTCTCCAACCATCTCTCACACACCACAGAAACATCAAACCTTTCAAGAATAAAGTGTGAGAAATATATTTTTACAAAGAAGTGTGTTCGTTTGATCATTGAAGTTCGTAAATTAAAGTTATGATTATGGCTATGGAACATATAATCATTGTTAGAATTTTGTGGAAAGTTCAGTGAGAGAAAAAAATTATAGTAGGACTTACTGTTTTACTTTCATCCTGGCTTCTGACATTGTTTTTTCTATAATAATGTTATACTGAGTCTTGGATTCTTTTTCCTTTGTTCGAGCTGCAGTCAGCTTTTTTGGCTGTTCTTGTTTGGCAACCTGAAAACAAGCACGAAACAATGAGAACATTTAAACTTCAATTTTATAACATCCTAACTGCTAATCTCTAATCTTGATTTATTCACGAAAGAGCATCACCCTGGGGCTGTAGAATATAGCAATTGCACCTCTGCTGAGGGGTAAGACCCCTTCACCACAACCAGGCCACCTGTTCACTATGGGTGGCCACCTATATTTGATCCTGGTGGCTGAGCAGTGTGACCTGGCAACTGAAGTTATCACAAGACCAGCAACACTCTACTTTGACACTTACTAGGCTAGTCTGGCATATGGAGAGGTCCTATCCAATCAATTGACAGACCATATCAAGCCCTAGCACCGATTTGATAGTCCTGACCATATTCTTCAAATTGCTTTTATGGCAAACAAACATCCAACTTTATTTTATCTTAAAAGTGCAAAAAGACAATGGCTGAAGGTCCTGGAGTTTAGAGAATGGGGAGTACTCCTTCATTACCATTACTCTCAGGTCCACTCTGACCCAAGGGTAGTACTTGTTAGGATCCCCTCTTGGGATAGCTATTATCTCATTGAGTCCCAAATCAACTTATTGTAAAGCACAAATTCAGGTGCAGGGATAGATATAATTAGGATGTTTTTACCCCAACCACTGCATAGTCTTGACTTGGATCCTTCAAATGATCGTGTTTGGATCTCTTGAATATTTATCCAGGAAAAGGATCCACACAGATGCTGTTGTCACAGAGGTGCAATGGTGATTTAATGCCTTGTTCTTTGAGAAGAGTATTTATTATCAAGTCACGCTGCTAACACAGGTTTCCCAGACGCTTTCCCTCTATCCATCTCTATCATCCATTGCTCCTAGCAGGTCTTCTAGACTACATCCTGTGTCTGCACAAAGCTGTTGTAGGTAGGTTCTTGTAAGGCTGTGTTTGTGAAGGGGTCCATATGTAAACATTACATGAGTTGGTCTTTGCTTCTCCAGTAGTGTTCAGCATGTCTTATTCATCTTATTTGGATTGTTTTAGAGATAGGAGGTAAGTGGTCGTACATAAGCTGTTTTGTGGGATGTTGCTTCTAGGATTTGTTCAATATAGCTCATAGCATTCTAGTGCAGTTCTCGTTTAACTTTTTCTTAAATGTTTTGTGAGCATCCATGTGAGACATCCATAAAGTAGTATTGACACTACCGCTGCTTGGAAGAAATTCTGTTTGGTTTTAATGGACAGGTCAGAGTTCCATATGATAATGGAATAACAGTCCATGCCTTCACTAGGCACATATTAATATCCCTTTCAGTAGATGGGACGCTGCTACTGAGGTACATGAACTTGTCCACTAATTTCAGATAACCGCCATTTAGAGTGGAGATGTCTTTGATTAAAACACATGTACTCTGTTTTGTTTGCATTCATGAGGAGGCCAATGCTTCCTGCTCCAGACTATACAGCTGGGATTCAGCTTGGGTAGATGTATTTGCCAGAAGTGCTATGTAATGTGCATTGTCTGAGACCATAATAGTTTCTGCAGGGTATCGTCTGTATCTTGCATGATACACTACAGAAACTTTAATGGCTTTACACTAAAAAAAAAAAAAATTTTATCCACTATTGTATCAATCCCATTGATGATTTTATGGAAAAAAGTAGCATAGTAGTTCTGGTAACATATCTACAATTTTTAATTTATCTAGTAATAAACATAAATACTAAACATTTATACCTTACTTTTTACTCTTTCTTTTGGATATACATACAAACATAGATCTCATCTAAAATGGCTTAATTATTCACATATGGATAAAAACTTCTAGGATCAGAGTGTAGTATCTGTATCTATGGAAATCCCACTTATTTTAAAGACTATAAAATATACAGACATAAAGTTATTTAAAAAAATATAGAATTTAAAACAACCTCAAAAATAGTTGCAGAATAATAAAAAAACAGTATGTCTACAGGGTTATTTTGATTTTAATTTCAACTTTTTTGTAATATACAAGTTTGGTTTGGTTTGAGGGCATATCAACCTTCATAGGTTATTTAATGCTAAATCCATCTTTGTAGAATAACAGCAGTGGTCCCATTTAATCCATATCTGAAGGGATAAGGAGGTTCATGCCTTTGCCAAGAATATTAATTCCAAAAGGGAACATAACGTGGTTGGAGTTCAAACTTATCATGACACCACAGGGATGCCCCTCCCTGCAGAGAAAGTAAAACTCTTTCCACCCTCATCAAATAAAAAAAAGGTGTCCAAGACATAATGCTAAACTACATCTGGTGGTGAGGCTCCAGTTCTGGGGAGTATGGAGTCACTCCTCTGGTGCTATTACTCCCAGGACCACCCTGACTTGGAGTGGTACTACCTGTTAAAGTCTTATAAATAGACCTATTTCAGATAATGAAGTGTTTACCTGTTCAAAATTATTGAAGATACATTTTTTGTACTGTATGTAATCGGAAATTATAATTGTTAAATTGTCAGCGTAAAATAACTCAACAGAATGTCACATACAATAAAACCAACTAATTTCACAGACCTTGTAATTTACTAAGCTTTTTATTTAGATGTGTGGTACAAGGCTGTATAAATGGGGCATCCTATGAGATTCAAACTTATGAAGGTTTGCTACCCTAGCTTGCTATAACCATTACACCACATGAGGTGCCCATTTCACAAAATTTGTGTATAGATGTTGACTCCAGACTCAGTCGGCTAGGACTGCAGAATACACCAACTGCATCTCTGCAGAGGGGTAAGACTCCGGGAATGAGTGTTCGAGATATGATACTAAAGAATCTGATAGTGAGGCTCCAATAATGTTAGAGCATTGGGGAATGCAGAATACTCCTTTATTGCCACCACTCCCAGGTCCACTCTGGCCTGGAGTGGTAGAATCTAAAAGGGTCCTATCTATTGGGCTAAATAGAACTAAACTATGTACATGCTAAATTGAATTGTTTGAAGTAGAACTGTTTTGACATTTAAACTGTGTACTTAGGCTTAACTGAATTGTTTGAAATAGAACTGTTTATATGTATAAAAATGGATTAGGTATTAAATAACCTTCAACGGTTGATATACAATAAAACCAAACCAAACCAAACCACACTCAGTTTATATACATTTATGTTCTGCAAAGAGACATTTTTGGAAGATTCTAAGAATACTTGGTATCTAGTTTCATATATTTGAAATGCATCAAATGTTCAAACTTACAAGAATATCTTCCCTGGCTCTTTCTTTATCTCTGATAGCTTTTTCATAAGCATGTGGACGTTGGATGTTATTCACCTGGAAGGAAAAAATACAAGATCCTGAGTCAAAATCAAAACTAAGAAAAAAATGCATTAAAATATCAAGAATGAATTATACAGACATTTATTTGAACTGTTAACTCCATTTATAATAGTTACAATGATTTGGCTATTTTTGTGCCCTGTAACTAAAATGTAACTATAACCACCAAGATCAGGATACTAACACATCACTCAATAAGTCCTGGCCTTTACATATTGATGGTGCCACTTATAAAAGTCATATGGATTTTTATAAAGTACTAACCTTCAAATGGCATGTGTCAAAATTTGAGCTCAATTGGATTATTAGTTTACAAATTACAGTTATTTAAGTGAAACTATTGTTGCAAATTTTCAAAACAATGGAAAAATCTGAATTTCGTGTGTTGATAAAGCATTGTTTTCTGATGGGAAAAAATACTATTCAAGCAAAGTAATGGCTTGATAAGTATTATTCAGACTCTGCTCCATCAAAAAAAATTATTAAGAAGTGGTATGCTGACTTTAAACACGGTCGTACAGACACCAATGATGCTGGATGCTCAGGTCACCAAAATTCGGCAGTTGTCCTGGAAAACACCAAAAAACTCCACAAACTCATTTTGGCCAATCATAAATTGAAGTTGCATGAGATAGCAGAGAAGTTGAAGATATCAGAAGGCAGTGTATTCACCATTTTGTATGAACATTTGTCAATGAGAAAGCTGTGTTCAAAGTGGGTGCATGTTTGCTCACAGTCGACCAAAAACAACAACGTATCAGTGATTTAGAGTGTGATTTGCAGCTGTTTCAACACAACAAAAAGGAGTTTTTGCATAAATATGTAACAATGGATGAAACATGGATCCACCATTTCAGCTGAGTGGACAGCAACAGGTGAAAGCCGTCCAAAGCAGCCAAAGATGCAAACATCAGCAGGCAAGATTTTGGCCTCCATATTTTGAGATGTGCCAGGTATTTTTGTTCATTGATTACCTTGAGAAAGGAAGAACCATCAATAGCGAATATTATATAGCATTATTGATGTGTTTGAAGGAAGAAATCACCAAAAAACAGCCATAAATGAAGAAGAAAAATCAATCTTTCTCCAAGAAAATGGACCACATCACAAGTCGATCACAACAATGGTAAAACTACATGAATTGCACTTCGAATTGCTTCCACACCCACCCTATTCTCAAGATCTAGCTCCCAGTGACTACTGGCTGATAGCAGACCTCAAAAGAATGGTCCAGGGAAAGAGATTTGGCTCCAATGAAGTGATATCGGAAACTGAGGGGTATTTTGAGGCCAATGAAAAATCGTTCAACAAAAAAGGCGTCAAATTTTTAGAGAAGCATTAGAATCAGTGTATCACCCTAGAGGGAGTCTATGTTGAATAAAGTCGAATTTTGCTTAAAAGTAGTTGTTTTATTAGTTAGGCCCAGGACTTAGTGAGTGATGTGTTAGTTCAAATAAATCAGTGAATAATAAAGAAAATTCTTAATCTAATGAATATTGAGTAAACTCATCCATGATTTTAGTATGTATTACTATAATATATTTTAAAAAATGCACATTGTAGTAACAGTTTTGATAGCACAATATTATTAAAATGCTCAAATTTATTGAATAAAGAAATTTCAAATCCAATTTGCAGCTTGATAGTGATAGTTTGAAGTCTTCATTTAAACTCACCCTCATCACTTTAATTTCTAAAGGGAGATAATAAATGCTAATTAAAGACTATGCTTCCTTTTGATTTGCAGTCCACACACACGTGTGTATATATATATATATATATATATGTTTCAATCATTGCAAATAAAGTTTACATTATTTATAAAGGAAGAGTTTCCAATATCAGATAAAGAGCTGATGTATATATCTATATATATGTATATTTTGGCAGCATTTCTTCATTGATACAAATTTCATTAAACATAATAGACATTTTATGTCTACATATTTTCTTCTGGATCCGTAGCTAAAAACATTTAAGTACATTAGCACTGGTTTGAAAATTAATTCTATAAAGTGTTGGTTGCATGTTTCTAATATGTAGTGCTTCAAGAATCTGTAGATTTTGTTTATTATTTTGATGTTCTAATATTGTTGTGTTGTCGGTGAGAATTTTCCGTAATTGTGTTGTTGGGCATGAATGTTTTTTTAAATGCTGAGCTATTGAACTTGTATCAGAAAGGTGCATTGTAAGTCTCCTCGACAGGGTAGTTGAGGTTAAACCAACATATATATTATTATTATCCGAGATACAATCTCCTAAAGGACATTTAAATTTATACATAACATTGGTTTTTTGCAAAACTCCAATCGAGGGAGAGGAATTATTTCTAATGACTAAATTCGAGGTTTTAAACTTATTATAATATATAAGTTTTATCTTTTTATTAGGATCAGTGGAGAGTATGTTTCTGTGAATCAATGCTTTCAATATTTTTTCATCTAATTTATAATTGTAGTGCAACTACAGATTCTCAAAGCACTACATATTAGAAACATGCAGCCGACATTTTATAGAATTAATTTTCAAACCAGTGCTAATGTACTTAAATGTCTTTAGCTACTGATACTAATTATAGAATTCCATTTAAAAGCAAAAGCCATAATCTTCAACGGTAAAGACGCTCTTACATAGTGGTAATATGCTAAAACAAAAGTTACATCACTTTTGTAATAGATCCTCCCCTGATGATGGCCCAAAGTCAGGCAGAAAGTACTAGGGATATATACAACTATGGACAATACATAAATCAATTCCTCCAAAATACGATAAAAGTAATATGGGAATTCGAACGGATCCAGAAGAAAATATGTAGACATAAAATGTCTATTATTTTTAATGAAATTTGTATATATATATATATATATATATATATATATACACATTTGTATATAACACTTTTCTATCTCATTTTTCTGAATTGCCCATCACTATGATGTAGCAAATTTAAATAAAACACAACATAAATGCTGCATATTGATGTAACATATTAGAAATAAAATATTTTTGTTATCTTAAACTCAAAAAATAAACCACCACAAAATTAATTAGATAGGGTATGTACACTAGTTACCATATATGCATATAAAATAATTAGGCATATAATAAGTTAAAATGTACATTTTGATCTATATTCATTACCCCAATCAACTACCACTATGTATACTTACCTGTATATTTTATTTTGTACCAATATGTTTTATTTATACAGTACTTTTTGTAGCCTTTACAAGCATTATTCTATAGAAAGTATTGATTATAAATATTTGAATAAGCACAAAATCTGTTCTTATTGCCAAAGATGATTAAAGATTTTCAGTAAGGAGGGATCCAAATTGACTTACTAGTTTGCCAACTCTTATAAATAGTTGTATAGTATTTTTGTTTAATGGCATATCAACATCTATGGATTATTTAATGCCAAAACCATCCTTATAAAAGAACAGCAATTATATTTAACCTATAGCTGGGGAGGATAATGGGGTTCATGCCTTTCCCAGGGGGTGTTAGTCTGAAAGCAGACATAATAATGAAACTAGATTTTGAACTTGCTGACTTGAAGGCTACAGTCTGGCATTTTAACCATTTTACGAAGAAGACTCCACTTTCAAAATAGTTGAGGGAGCTCAACAAAATTTTAGGATAGAAAGAAAAAAAATTAATTTTTTCTCATTTAAGAAATTGATTCTATTAAAAAATATTCAGGACCTCATCATCATCAAGGCGTACCAACAGCAGATTCCTTAGACTCTTTTGCTACGTATGTTGCTTGAACTGATTCAATAGCATATACTCCTCTATAGTCAATTGATTCAGTTGTAAACAAACACCAAACACATATTCAGCTTGTCTATCTGGGAAAATGGTTCCAGTTTTGTTTTTTTATTTAATAGCGAAGCCATTAGGGATTATTTAATGCCAAAGCCATTCTTGTAGAAGTTCAGCAGTGGTACTATAAGGATAAGGGATTTCATGCCTTTCCCAAAAGTATTTGTCCAAAAGTGAACATAATAGCACAATTGAAGTTTGAACTTGTTTACAACATTGTAGCAGTCCAGTGCATTAACCGCTATGCCAAGGGGGTTCCACAATTGAACAAATATTAATGAAGTTTTATTTTTTTGTAGAGTTAGTGAATTTGTTCCCCACTATGCTCTTCAGTTGATGTCATACACTTGGAAAGGGTTATTTCTCAAAATTACTGGGATTATTTCAGATAATCTTTTTTAAGTCAACTACAACTTAACCATTACACCACCTGGGGTGCCCACCGGATTAATTTCTTAGACTCACAAGCTTGTGAGTTTGATTTTTCATTGGGTGTCATATACTTCTGGCTTTGTGTTAAATTAGGTTCATCTTAATAAACAAAAAACTCCATTTCTATCCAATGAGTTTATACTTTGAAATCTTTAATATAAGCTACCTAGTCTTGGTCAACTATTTACACACAAAGTTTTTATCTCACTTATAGTGCTACCCCCACCTAATATTAGGCTAAAATTTAGGTCTCAGAAAGTCACATGATACACGATTATTTGCAGTATGTAAAAATCATAACATTAGCAATTTAAAAGATATAAACTTAGAACGGATGATTCTCAGATTCAATAAACATTTTTTTAGATAAAATAAAAAAAGTATTTTTGTCTTCAGCCATAACCACTGCTTTTTACTTTTAGCTAAAAGTAACAAAAAAAAAAAAAGAATTACTGACTTGTATTCCTGAAACATCAGCATGGACATTGTTGAACCTCTGTTCAATTTTCTTCATAACAGTTGACTGAAAATCTTCACGAACTTCTTGGAACTGTGCAGTTGTGAAGTTGCTGCACGCTTCATGGATGGCTGCAATTCCTGTAACACAAAATGGCTTATCATGAACATACTATTAAAAAAAAAAGAAGAGAAATAAAAATGCATTTCACTCATCTGTAACAGTCTCTAACCTATGTGTGTCACCAAAATTTAAAACTCAAAGATCTATGGGTATCATGGTTTCCAGAAAGGACTTTCCCTAATTTACTGCCAAAAAGCCATTCTATTCTCTATTCCAATTTCTTTCTAACATTTTTTCTATTCTTACTTTCTTCTGTTTATTCAAAGTAATCATCATCATCATCACATCTCACTGCTAGCACAGATTTCCCTGACTCTCTCACTCTATCCATCCCTATTGTCCATCGCTCCTGGCAGGCTTTCCAAATTACATTCTTTGTCTGTACCGGGCTGAAGTAGATACGTTTTTGCTGGTTCTTTCTTTAAGTTCTTTCCTAGTCATTTTTAATTATCATAGTCATTCACCTGTGACAGGCTGACCTACAACCAGTGCTTTGGCCTGACTTATCATAGACTCTCGATATGCTTTTTCTTCTTATTATTTGTAGTATTTAGTTGTTGAATCAAAGTCAATTAATAAGCAGTTGGGACTAGTAGGCAATTGAAAAACAGAAGGAAATGGATTCTGTGATTTGTTTTCCCTACCGACTTTCCTCTTCACTCTCCACATTATTAGAAGTCCTTGTCACTTTTCTTTGCTTGCTCTATCTGTCAAACTGGCAGTCTGCAGAAAACAAAACAGATGCCATTATTCTTCATGCAAATAATTTGCACACAGATATATGGTTTCAAGTTTTCATTTACCCAACCCCTCTACCATAGGCAAACTGTGACACAAGGTCAATTTTTAAATGAAGTAAAGCCGATTTGAATTGTTTTCCTAGACTGTCTAAAGAATTCAGTCTGTCCTACTATTTATTCATTCCTTTGTAGGAGAACAGTTGGATTTATGCTTTCCCCAAGGGCATTAGCATAAAGGGAAATGCAAACAAGATTTTTACTCGGATCACCAACCCTATTTCCTATGACAATAACCATTAATGCTAAGCACACTTCCATATATGATTTCAAGTATTCCTTTCTAACAATGATAATTTTTGAAAAGGTCTATTTGATCCATAAATGAGACCCTAACAAGTAATACCCCTCCAGTTCAGAGTATATCAAGGAGTAATGGCAACAAAGGAGTACTCCATACCTCTACTGAGGGAATATGAACAGGCCATGCATAATCGTCTGACCCCTCATTGTGTTGACTTTATTAGCAGGTCGAGTCAAAATGCAGGATTCCAAGACAGACCCACCAGGAAAGAACAAGACAAAAACAAAAAATTGAATAAATTTTTCAAGAGAGGAAGAAGTTTGTGTGATAAAATAATAATTTGTGGTTATGTAGTTCCCTTAACTAAAAACAGCTAGATTTGGGGGTTTCTGTATCTGTTCTTTTAGCCCATCTCCGTATTTGTGGTCCCAGCTATTTGTGCTTCCAAGTCTCTTCTGTGTCTGTCTTCTAGCTCTTCAAGTAGCAGACTCATTCTCTTCTTCTGACTGTGTCTGTGTACTGTCTCTTATCTTTTATAGCAACAGACCCACTCTTCTTATTATATATCCTATTTCTGGACTTTTGGCCACCCAAGACTGGACATTTTTTGGTCTTATAAATCCAATTATTTGTTCTCTTTATCTGGTCTTCCATAGTCGGGTCTGGAAGACCAGATAAAGAGAACAAATAATTGGATTTATAAGACCAAAAGATCCAACCTTGATCGCCCTTCGGAGCCCGTGGCGCAGTGGATAGAGGTGTTGAGTCTCTACAGTTCCAGGTGAGCATTGTCAGAAGATAGCAGTTTCAATTCCTACCCAAGCTGGCCAGAGGTTTACTTGGTGAAAAACGTGGTGCGATAGACAACAACTATGGAAGGCAGTAATTACTGGGGATACAGTTACAAGACTCAGTATTCCTATCCAAGGTCGCGGTTAATCACCTGAAGAAGGCCAGAGGTGAAATTTGGCCGAAACGTAGTGAAGAAGAAGCAACACAAAAACTACCAAGATGAGGACAAAAAGTTCGCAATAAATAAAAAATTAATTCTCAGATTAAGAAGCCTCATCTCAAAATGATTCCAATTAAAGACAAGTCTCCAGAAGACCTTAAAGGTGTGATGATAAATTTTTTAAGTTGTTGGTTGGTTGGTTTTTTGGCAAATCAACCATTGTGGGTTATTTAATGCCAAATCATGTTTATACATATATATCTAATATATACGATTTTTAATTGCATATTTGGTAGATAACATTTTTACAAGCCAGAGTTCATTTGTTAGCACACAATTAAATGGTTCCAAGTATTACTATCTAACACTTACAGTCCTATTAGATATTAGTATTTTGTTTGTACATAAGAAAGTGGTTGCAAGTATTGATCACATATGAGTCTACAGTCTTGGTTGGAGACCAATTCTTTTCAGAAAATTACATAGTTTAAAGTATTGCTATATAACACTAACAATTCAATTTAACATCAGCCATTTGTTTGCAGACAGTTAAACGGTTATTGTCCATAAGTTTGTTTGGTTTTAAGTCATATCAACCATTGAAAGTTCTTTAATTCCAAATCCTGGTTTAGACTCACATATTAAAGTCATATGATTTGTAAACATTTTGCTAAGAACATTTTTAAACAAGTTCATTTTTCTTAAGTTAAAATGATTTCAAGTTTTTTTTATCTAAAATGAATCATTATATTTACTTTTAATCATTAGTTTGCATATAGTTAAATGGTTTTGAGAATTGCAATGTAACAGTAACAATTTAACATCAATCATTTATTTGTACATATTTAAATAGCTATGTATGATATGTAAGAGATTAACATTTAAAAAAGAAGAGTGACCTTATCTGTTTGTACACAGTTAAAAATGTTTTAAGCATTGTGGTTCTTTATTATCTCTTTAAGGCTGGCAACTATGCGATCTGTGTCACTATTCATACTTTCTTCACTATAGGTTCTTTGTAAGGGTTTTGTTGATCCCTGAACATTGAACTGTTTATTGATTCTTATTGGTGACTTTGTTCTTGATATTGAGGGGACTGTATGAGATTTGATTGAGGGCTGTTTAAATGTGCTTCCTGGTCTTTCATTGTTCACTTTGGTGTTCATCTGTATTTTCCCAGCTTGGCCATTAAGAACTTGTGATTTTTGTTTAAATTGTTCAGGTTTTTGGGGAGGCAAGATTTTAAGTCTGTCTTTGATGCTTTTTAGTGCACGAATTGGTGACTTATGTAACAGCTGTTTTGTTGGAGGTTTTGCACTTTTAGGAGGAGTAGTTGGTGTTGGAGTGGTAGATCCTACGTGTGTTTTTGTTTGGACTACCTCAGAGGTTTTCACTTTATTCTTAACTTGCTGTTGAGTTAGTGCTTGGTAAAATTTAACAGAGTATAGTTTTTTCAGGGGCTCCTGAAATTTTAGCCAACTGGATCAATTTCTCCACAAGTGCTCTATATTTGTTGCCTTCATTGGTTGTATCCGCCCTCTGTGCAATAGAGGCATAGCTGTTTTCTCCCGTGTAGGTCCCTACCATTTTCCTTGCTTTCAAGAAGGACACATTCCTCTTGTGTTTCATTTCAAGTATTTTTCTTTTTTGTACATATTACAAAAATCTTGCATAAACCAGATGATCTTGCAGGCAGTTTGGACATCTAGTTTCCTTCAAACAATCTTCCTCCATGTGAAAGGTTTTGTTTTAATTTTTTATTAGAAGACACTATGATTGCTGTTTATTCTTCACTGGCCCTGTGCCCCATCACCCACCATGGAGTACAACTTGTGTTGGGAATGTACCAAGGGGGAAACCCATTCACCTTGGTTGAGACGGGAATACACAACCAGTATACTCAAGCTGAGAGTAGGTTTTCAAGCCATTGCCAATTTCAGATTCTCAACACTGGTCAAATTCCAATTCTCTCAATGTAATTGACCCACAGCCACCATCTTCAAGCACCTAAAAGATTAGGGTTGGGAACTTGCTGCAAATGCAAATTTAAAAGTACAGTCAGAATAAAACATAGGTGCTACTGCTTGACATGACCAGCCAATTGAGCAGATCAGGCCTATCCAACTGCCCATGAGACCAAGTAAGGGCCAAAGTGGTGTGTTGCAAGTCATTGACCACTCTGTCACCGGATCAATGACTGCTCAACCACCAGTATTTTGTCTTTGCACCTGATAGGTTGCCACCCACAGCCAACTGGGAGGGGGATTTTATCCCTCTGCAGAGGTGCAGTCGGTGTATTCTACAGCCCCCGCTGACAGGGCTGTTTTTAAGTTGTTGATCCACTTTAATCTGACATCTGCCTTTTATACTAGCAGGGAAGAACTACTGATTCCCATACAAATATGTCTCAGTTCCTATATGGACACATACATACATATCTATGGTCAATTTACAACCATACACACATATATACCCACATATACACACTCTCATAGAGCTAAGCCCGTATATAGTGTCACACCACATTCTCCAAAACTAAAGTTTTACCACCAGATTCTGTTTAGTGTCATATCCACCTTTTTTTCTTTTTCTTTTTTTTATAGGTGGGGGAGGTTCTTACCCACTCTGCAAGAGATCCAGTTAATGTATTTTTAGTTCTGCTGACAGGGTATATTAAGTGGAAAGCACTTACCCATATATTTCAAGACTTGTTTAAATCTTTCAAAGTTTCTGAATTCCATCACAACCTTTTTCATGTGGGGCACTTGGATTTTGAATTGGCATGTCACATCAAGTATGATTCGAACACCATTCAGATTGAGGCACTAGAAAAAAAGAAAATAATCAAAGTATAAAATCATAAAGAACTTTCCCAACTTGGAAATGTTATAAAATTCAGTGTCAGGATTGTACAGTAACATTAAAAACCTTATTTTCACTTTAGGCAAATTTTTCATACCAGTTTTAATTGAAGTTTGAGTAACAGCCTCTTCAAGACTCTTCTAAGTGTTCTAGCTTCCTCTGATCTCCATTAGCCCCATTCTTTTCCAGGCTTTTAGGAACTGTTCTAAGTGCACCAACTACAATTAATATCCATATTTACCAACCACTCCACTCGGGCAGGATATAACACAAGGTCAATTTTTAAGTGGATTTTAACAGGTTTTCCTTCTCCAAGACTAGTTGCCTCACCAAGGCAGTTTGCCCTACTATTACCCATACCTGGAGGGAGAATAATTGGATTCATACCTTTCCCAAGGGTATTAGTGCTATGTGAAATGCAGTCACCCTCGTCCAGGATTTGAACCGTGTCCGTTTCCTATGCCAATAACCATTACAACATGGGCACCTCCTATACAATTAGTATCACTATCCCTCATATTCCACAGTTTTTTCAGCTTTCTGGCAAGGTCCAAATATTGTCTATCTTTTCACTTTTTAGGCCATTGGAAACACTCTAACCATTATGCCAAGGCCCTTGTTTACATTAGTTACATTAAAAGATAGTAAAAATTCATGAAGTAAATGTTTTCCAGATGAAAATAATAAATCCATTAATATTTCCTTTTACAATTTGTTTGGGAAGGTAACTAATAAATTCAACACAAGACTTTACCTAGAATGAAAGAGAGTTCTACCATCTTTTTATTGACAAATAACAATGGCAGGCAGAACCAGTACTTTTGCTTTCCTTACACAATGGTAGAACTGGTACTTCAAGAACCAAATCATAACAATTATCTTGGGTTGGGTTGGGTTCTATGGCATATCAACCTTTGCAGGTTATCTAATGCCAAATCCTGTTTATACATATATATTAAATATATATGATTTGTAAACCCATTTTGTTGATAACATTTTTAAACCAGCCAGAGGTCTTATTTTTTTGCACACAGTTAAAGTATTGCTATGTAACAGTAACAGTTTAAAATCAGTCATTTGCTATGTATCAATAACAATTCAATTAAACATCAGTCATTTGTTTATACACAGTTAATCTTTTTTTGAATTTTTCAGAATTGCTTTCTCTCTTTTTATATGCAAAAAGACTTGACATGATTTCTAAAAATTTTATGAACAATCAGTTGCCTAATCATGACAGCACAGATTAGTGTGACTCTCCTACCATCCATCACTATTGGCAAGTCCTCTAGACAGCATCCAGTGTCTGAAAAAAGATCTTAAGTTATGATTTCTGAAATTTTTATGAATAACTAGTTGCTTTGTGGGAGGTTATTATGAAAGTGAAAATATAAAAGTTTATAATTTACCTGCAGATCATCAAAGATCATTGTTCTATAGACATTCGGAAAAACAATGAATTCATATCCAGGTGGTCCAAGATGAAGGCCTTCAGTCTTAGGGTAATCATCCAGATTGCGGGTAATTTTATTGTAAACAAGACCCACTGAGGAGAAAGAAAAATCCAACAGAATATTGATAAATAGTCAGGATTTTGTTTATTTACAAAGGCTTTAAATTGTTGAATTTGAGATATATTGCATTTGGCAGCATATATGTATTTATCCAATCTGGAGGCACAAGCAGGATATGACACAAGGTCAGTTTTTAAGTGGAATTTAACAGGTTTAAATTCCTTCTCCAAGACCAGTTACCATACCAAGGTAAAAGAACCCAGTCTGCCTATTTAGAGCCAACACAAGGACAGGTTTACATAAAAATGCAAAAAGCTTGTGGCAAAAATATGAGAAACAAAATTAATTGCAGACCCTACAAAATTATGATTTCATCGCAAATTGAACTGGAAATTACTTTAGAATATTTTAAGTGTATTGCTCTTATAAAGCTCTCACTATACTGTGCTAGTTTTGCTGGTTTATGGTTATATGCAAGCATAAGAATTTTGGTAATATGTAGATATGAGTTTATCAGTATCAAATTTGGACTGAAATCCAACTGTATAAAAAAAAAGTCAGATATGTTTCACTAGTGTTCTAGTATCTTAGTGCTCTTGTCTTCTTTCTCATCTGGTAATATAACATTTATATAAAACAGATATGTAGTTTAAATATTTAGTGCACTCATACAAATAAGATGAAAGGAAAGAGCTTCATTACCGTTTTATAAAAGAAATCTACTTTTTATAAATGTAAATTAAGCTCAAACATAGCACAAACCCACAATAAAATTGACCCATGAATGTTTCTAAGTGTTTTCAATTAATTTTATGATGTTGGTTTCAAAAATGTAGTTGATTTTTATCCATCTTGAATCATAACAAAAATACTGTACATCTGATAAAATCTCCTGGAGATACCAATGACATTCTTACTTTCAAATCCTATAAATGAAATGAAATGGAATGTCATTGTCTGAATTTCACCATAAAAACAATAGGATTATTTTTTGGTATGCAAGTTTTGTTTCTGCTTTCATTTAATAATTCATTGTGATTTACAGAATTGAATATTTCTGTGTAATTTAATGATATTTGGAGTATTTTTGTCACTTATTATAAAGTTTGACAATGTTATACACTTTATTTCAACTTGTCAATGGGGAAAATCTCTTAAAAAAAATGCATTACAAAGTTTATCAAAATTTGGGAATTTGTTTTAAAAATTTCCAAAATTTCTTGTCAAATTTTAGCACCTTTCTCTTATTTCTATGTTGTTGCCTCTAATATTTGAGAGAAAATGAGGCTTACTTGAGCTTTTTGGTAAAATTTCAGACTAGTGAAATTTTCTAAGATTATTGAATTGCTTTAATCAAATGAATCACATACATAGATGCCTTGTTAAGTTTTTTCTCATGTATATTTTTTTTTGACAAAAAATTAACAAGATTCTCAGAAAGTTTTTAGCTTTCACATATAAATTCATTTTTTAATTTTTGCTTTATGATTTGAAAGAAGAAATATCAATGATTTGAAGAAATTGTTATATTTTCTACAGCATGAATTGTAATCTTTTTCAATATATTGTGGTTTTTCTATAACAAAATATCCAGATGTACTGAGCAAAAATCAATATTTACTTTTTAAATCAGCACCTTGAAATTGTTAGAAAAAAAGTTAAAATATCTCATGGGACAAGAGTTATTTTCTGTAGGCCAATGTAATCTTTAAGATTATTTTGTAATGAGTAAAAATACAAACAAAAAATACAAACCTTCATAAGACTGAAGCTTGCGAAAAGACGATGCAAGTAGTCCAATGAAAACAGCTATAATCAGTACTGCCAATGTACAAAATAAAACTGCCTTTTTACTCATGATGGTGTGTCTCTTTCTTGTGGACAACAATCAAACAAGCCTAAAAAGTAAAAAAGAAAAAAAAAATCAATACAAATTTTAAATAGTTCTATTTGACCAATAGATGGTACCCTAACATGTACTACCACTCTGGGTCAGAGTGAACTATAGAGATGCAGTTAGTGTATTCTACAGCCCCAGCCAACTGGGCTTAAAGGTAGAGGAGCATAGTTAACACACGATTTTTTAAAAATCTTAATTTACCTGTTCATTAATTCTAAGAATTTACCTAACTCACCTGCCATGATAAGAATGCAAAACAAGGTCAATATTTCTAAGTGAAGTACAACTGGTCCAAAATCAGAGTTTTCCTTCTCTAAGACCAGTCGCCATACAAAGCCCAACCTGTCCTATTTATCTATAACTGGAGAGAGGATTGCTGGATTCACACCTTTCCCAAGGATATTAACATAATGTGAAATGTGAACAGCCTCATCCAGGATTTGAACTTGGGTTGCCATGTCCATTTCCTCCAACAATAACTGTTACACCATAAGTGCTTCCTAAAGCTTTCATTCATCTAGTCACTGAATGTTATTTTTTATGTCTATCTTGTGTGAAACCATTTGCATTACAAAAGCAAAGAGAAGACAATATCTCATTGAAACTATGACAGATAGACTGTACAGATGATCTAGCAGTTCCTGCAAATACATCTACCCAAGCCAAATCCCTACGCCATAGCCTGGAGCAAGCAGCAGGAAGCATTGGACTTTACAAGAACACAAATAAAACAGAGTTCATGTGTTTTAAACACAAAGAACCTATCTTTTAAGTGTCAACTCTCCAAAATACATAGACCAATTCACATATCTTGGCATCAATAGCTTATCTATTGAAACTGATGTCAACAAATGCATAGGGCAGGTGTGAACTACTATGGAAACATAATCTCTCTGATAGAATAAAACAGAATTTCCTCAAAGCTGTGGACACATGGACACGAACAAAACACCAGGAGAAAAAGCTTGGTGAGAACTATACAAGAATACTATGAGCTGTTTTGAACAAATCCTGAAGGTAACTTGTATAGTCACTTTACCTCGCATCTCACAAATCAAGATAGATAAGACATGCGGTACACTGCTGGTGAAGTCAGGATGAACTAATAAGTGATATTCTCTTATGGACTCCAACACATGAACATGCCAGTATTGCCTAACCAGTAAAACCTTACATCAGCTCTGTGCAGACACTAGATACAGTCTAGAAGACCCAATAGGAGCAATTGATGATAGGGACAGATGGCTGAGAAAGTCAGGAAGCTCCATGCTATCAGTGCAACTTGAAGACAATAAAGTTTATCATTACATCTCACTCAAAGAAAGCTTGAGCTATAGCCACCAAATTTTCTCTGGTTACTAAAAACACCCCAAAGCACATTTTCAGCTTGGGGTCAAATTTACAAGTATAATACTAAACTTAGTTTGTGTCTATCAAGTTAGGGAAACTGAATCTATCTTTTTATCTAACCATATAAAGTAGGCATCTACCTATCACAAGACGTATTTGTATCTTATTATGTAGGGCATGTGGAATTATATAGGAAACAGTTTAAATTATATAGGGACATTGACTATCATGAGAGACCATCTGCTTTACAGGAAAAGGATTGTCTGATTTTTCTTGTTTAGCTTGCTGACCATAACACAATACAAGACACCCAGTTAAACTTTAGCAAATGAATACTTATGCTATATTTTGATGAATAAAATTCAATTTATTAAACTATTTTGCACATGTGTAAAAATAATTCAAAATGTGTTTCCGCCCCCCCCACACACACACACACACATTTGATGGTGTTGTTAAGTAGGAAACTCAGTTTATAAAAGGTAATGAATTTTTAAAAAAAGGGTTAAGTAATGTTATGCACTGTTGAGTGCATTTGGGGTTTTCAAGATGCAATATCCGTCTATCTTCATGTATTTCTAGAATTGATGTTGTTTGATATATAGTAAATTTAGTGTTTTTATTAAAATTGTGGTCTGTTGGGCAAAAATATTGTTCTACTTGGAGAAGTTTATTATGATTCAGAGATTTAATTCTGAATCTATAGTTGTTTGTTGTAAAATTGAATGGCTATTTTGATTTCCCTACATATTGTTTGGAATAATTTGTACATTCTAAAATGAGGGGATAGGATGTCAGGATTTTTGTGGAATTTTTCTAAATTTTCATTAGAAATTTCTTATCATTTCTTTGTCTGATGATGCAGATCTAATATTTCAAAAAAAGATGGGAGGGGGGATCTCCTGAAACAAATATGAGTGATTTTTAAAGGTTTTCTTTTATATGGAATTATTTTCTCTATATTCTAATTTATTATTATTTCACATTGAGCTTTCTATTGGATTCTGAATCATCTTTGATGTAATATATATATATTTTTACATTGATATTGGAAAAAAGAAAATCCTAAAATAGAATTGTTCCCACCAGCAGCTGACTTGGCTTTGGATATATATAAGTACAGTTGACAACCTTAGTCAAGGGTGACCCAAAGGCTCCCTTTTCAATAGCTACTACACAAAGGAGTAGGGTAGGGCACTACTCCATTCACTGGATTGCTCCACTTTACCCTTGATCCCTACCTTATAATGCTGAGTGTTAAGCCAGGGGGCATCAAGTACCATTTTTTGAGTCTTTGATATGACTCAACCTGGGATTGAACCCCGGTCTCCCAGACCATTGGCAAAAAATATATATATATATATATATATATATATATATATATATATATATATATATATATATATAAGAAAGAGAGAGAGAGAGAGAGAGAAAGAGGCAGCATTTTTTCTTTTAAACGTGTTTAATTAAATAGGATAGACACTTTGTGTCTGTTTATTCTATTTTTAATTTAGTTCAAGTCTTCACAGGAGTCATTTTCCTTTTGCATATAATGAATTTAGGAAGGCACCTTATGTTTCACAAGTACTTTCAGCCCTAACTGGAGCCATTTTGGGGGTAAAGATAACACACTTTTCTTAAACAAGATCATTTTTGAACATATTAGCCACATTCTAAAATGCCTACAGCACATTTCTTGCCAATATTCCCTTTTACCATGAATAAAATTCTTTTCATCTATATATTCCCCTCCTCTTTTTTTTCTTCTTACTCTTTATATAAATATAACTCATCATTGTGTTTGTCAGTTTGTTATTTGCTCCCCTGAAAATGTCTCCAGTTAAGACCAAAAGTACTTGGGAAGCATATGGCATCTTCCTAAATTCATTCCATCCAAAATGACACTGATGAAGACTTGAACAGAACAAAGATAAGACAAGCAGACACAAAGTACCTGTTCAATTTAATCCAACACACACACATACACACACAATAATTGCTTTAACTTGTGGTATGATGACTGTCATGCTACTGCTTACATGGCAGATATTGTTCAAATTACTCACAGGATCCATTGGATCTGTCATCAGAATAGTATTTTTATGAAATTTCATGTGCTGTTTTGATAAAAGGATTGTCCCGCACACCTTGCCATACAATACACAAGGAGTTGTTAATTATGTAATGGTAATCGTCATAAGAAATGGACACAGCAACACAAGTTTAAATCCTGAGCAAGACTGTTTGCATTTCACATACCACTAATACCCTAGGGAAAGCTATGAATCCAACAATTCTTCCTCCAGCTATGGGTAAATAATAGGGCAGACTGGGTTCTTTACCTTGGTATACCAATCAGTCAAGAAGGAAAACTCTAAATTCAGACCTATTAAACTGTACTTAAAAAATTGACCTTGTATTGCATCCTGCTCATGCAATAGCAAGGTTGGTATATACGCAAATATACAAGTGGTAATTTCTGGAAAAGTAGGTAAGGCATCACTATACTACTGCTTGCATCTGTAGGTTACCATGTGACTTAATATGACTAACATATTCTACCTTTCAGAGAAGTGTGCAGTCACACATATCAGAATTATCATGGCAATTGACAATATGCAGGTTCGGTTTCAGTTTCTTTGTTAAATGGCATATCAACTTTCATAGGTTATTCAATGCCAAAACCATCCTTGTAAAAAAACAAAAAACAGCAGTGGTACTATCTATAGATGGGGGTGTAGAGAAGTTCATGCCTTTCCCAAAGGTATTAGTCCGAAAGTGAAACGAAATAGTGCTACTGATGTTTGAACTCACTTAGTATGACACCAAAGTCCAGCATTTTTGCTACATTGTCATAGAGGCTACTCTGCAATATGTGTGTTTGTGTGTGTGTGTGTGTGTGTTTGTGTGTGTGTATGTTTGCTATATTTATAAATAAGTGATCTGTATTGATGATAGCTCATCAGGCAGGACGTCCAGCTCAAACCTACATACAGCAGCTCTATACCGATATGAAATGAATCCCTGAGGATCTGCCGAAAGCAATGGACAATGTGGAATATCTGTGCCGATAGCGCAACATGATGATGATGATTGGTGATAGAGAATCTAAGAACAGTGTTGACACAAAGTCAATAGGGCTTGGTGACAGTTTCTCACCTATGTGATCATCAGGCCAAGATTTATATATATATATATATATATATATATATATATATATATATATCCAGTCAGCATCTGATAATAAATATAATTAACATATGTATTTGGAGTAAATGAAGAATATATATGGGGATATTCATTTAATTTACAAGTCTAGATTGTTTAGAAAAGCCCATCTGCTATGGGATTCCTGGCATGTGCTGAAATTGGGATGTGTTGACCTACAGAAACATCCTGCTCCTGCTTCTTAATGTTTCTAACACCTATTGTTTTGACCCCCTCTGCCCTCACTGAGAATTTAGATTTTTTTTTTTCATCGAACTGTAATTCATATGAACTGTATTTCCACATTTGCTGTTTCGCAACCTCAAGTCTAACATTTAAAAAGTCATCTGATGAGATGGAGAGTATAATGATATTCTCTGCCGAAATAAATTTATAATGACATATTAACCAGGTTTGAGTTTCCTTCTAATTGAACTATATATATATATGATAGATAACAATCCCTCCAAATGAGCAGGATGTGAAACAAGGTCAGTTTTTAAGTAGAGTTTAACAGGTTTGAATTCAGTTTTCCTTCTTAGAGACCAATTTCCATACCAAGGTTAAAGAGTCCAGTCTGCTCAACAATTTACCCATAGCTGAAGGGAGAATCATTGGATTCATAGTTTTCCCAAGAGTATTACTATGTGAAATTCAAACAGCTTCATCCAGAATTTGAACTTTGGTTGCTGTGTCCATTTCCAACAATGATATTCATTACACCCTGAGCCCCTCCACTAATAACACATCACTCAATAAGTCCCAGACCTGACATATAGATGGCGCCACTAATAAAAAATCCATATGATTTTTATAAAGTACTAACCTTCAAATGGCATGTGTCAAAATTTGAGCCCAATCAGAACATTAGTTTACAAATTACAGTTATTTAAGTGAAACTACTGTTTTGACTGGCCCATTGGCTTAGTGGTAGAGCGTTTGCCAATGGCCCGGGAAACCAGGGTTCAATCTCAGGTCGAGTCATACTAAAGACTTAAAAAGTGGTACTTGATACTTCCTTGCTTAATACTCAGCATTATAAGGTACATTTTAAGGGTAAAGTGGAGCAATCCAAAGAAAGGAGTAGCACCTTCCCCTACACCTTTGTGTAGAAGCTAATGAAAAGGGAGCTTTCCGGTCGCCCTTGACTACATTCGCCAACTTTACTTACTTTTACTGTTGTAAATTTTCAAAACAATGGAAAAATCTGAATTACGTGTGTTGATAAAGCATTGCTTTCTGATGGGAAAAAATACTATTCAAGCAAATCAATAGTTTGATAAGTGTTATTCGGATTCCACTCCATCAGAAACAATGATTAAGAGGTGGTATGTGAACTTTAAACATGGTCATACAGACACAAATGATGTTGAACATTCAAGTCGCTCAAATTTGGCAGTTGTCCCAGAAAATGCCAAAAAACTTCACAAACTCGTTTTGGCTGTTCATAAATTGAAGTTGCATGAAATAGCAGAGGAGCTGAAGATATCAGAAGGCAGTGTATTCATCATTTTGCATGAACATTTGTCAATGAGAAAGCTGTGTTCAAAGTAGATACATGTTTGCTCACAGTTGATCAAAAACAAGTTATTGTTTTTGATCGACTGATTTGTTGCTGATTTAGAGCATTGTTTGCAACTGTTCCAATGCAATAAAAAGGAGTTTTTGCATAAATATGTGACAATGGATAAAACATGGATCCACCACTTCACTCAAATTGGCAGTCAGCTGAGTGGAAAGCAACAGGTGAAAGCCGTCCAAAGCGACCAAAGATGCAAACGTCAGCAGGCAAAATTTTGGCCTCTGTATTTTGGGATGTGCAAAGTATTATCTTCATTGATTACCTTGAGAAAGAAAGAACCATCAATAGCAAATATTACATAGCATTATTGGTGTGTTTGAAGTAAGAAATCGCCAAAAAACAGCCCCAAATGAATAAAAATAAAATGATCTTTTACCAAGACAATGCACCATGTCACAAATTGATTGCAACAATTGTAAAACTACATGAATTGCACTTCGAATTGCTCTCACCCCCACTTTATTCTCCAGATTTGAACCCCAACTACTGGCTGTTTGCAGACCTCAAAAGAATGCTCCAGGGAAAGAGATTTGGCCCCCATGGAGACGTGATATCGGAAACTGAGGCATATTTTGAGGCCAAAGACAAATCATTCTACAAAAAAGGCATCAAATTGTTAGAGAAGCGTTGGAATCGGTGTATAACTCTAGGGGGAAACTATGGTGATGAATAAAGTCGAATTTTGCCTAAAAGTTTTTGTTTTATTAGTTAGGCCCAGGACTTATTGATAGATGTGTGAATAATGCATTGTATTACATTCAGCTGCTAAAAATTCCAAAAAGTCAATAGGTATTATACTTAAGAGATTGTTTTTCCCCAAAACTTCATAACTGAACGTTAGAAGTTCATATTATATATGACTAATCATGGTAACTTGGTAAGATACTATAAAAATATCATTGATAAATCTTTTTCTGTTTTGTAGTTTTCACTTTTATCATAACAATTAATTTGTAAAATTTTGGTGTAAGTTTTTCATTAACAACAAATATTGTAAAATAGATATTTTGAAAAATTAAATAAATCAGATGGGTTTTTGATTCATGTGTAGCATAGTGCTAAACAACAAAACGATGTTACCACAGTAACTCACAACTTTAGGTTATTGGTCAGGAT
Source organism: Sepioteuthis lessoniana (assembly GCA_963585895.1). Taxonomy (NCBI): domain Eukaryota; kingdom Metazoa; phylum Mollusca; class Cephalopoda; order Myopsida; family Loliginidae; genus Sepioteuthis; species Sepioteuthis lessoniana. Next base: position 154,000 of record CAUZXS010005913.1, read on the forward strand.
CAAGTGGCAGCAAGCAACAGTTGCTTTCACCTGACTACACAACATAAATCTTCAGCTAGTAGTTGACCATGTTGGCAAGGCTAGAATATGGTGACTGTATCTCCTCTTAAAAGTTAGACTCCCTACCACACACACCAAAAAAAGATTGGGAGGAGTCCTGGTTATAACACTATACCTCTGATGGTGAGGCACTAGTTCTGGAGATATGGTGAATGTGGAGTACTTCTTCCATTTCATTATTCCCAGGTCCACTCTGACCTAGGGTGATAGTACCTGTTAGGATCCCACCAATGGGACAAATAGATGTTTAAAAATTATTTGTATACAATAGGAATACTTGATGTCTTATAATTCATTTGTATCAGAAATAGTTCCTTGAATTTATAATTGTTTACTAAGGATTATTATTAATTACTTGAAACAATATAACAGTGTGCAAACAAATAACTTATTAAATAGAAATAATTACTTAAAACCATATAATTATTTGTATTAGATATGAATACTTAATATCATACAACTGTGTGCAAAGAACTCTTCAAAAACAACCATACAAAAATATGTAAAGATACAATGAATGTGATTCCCCTAATCTCTAGGCATAAAACAACCCTAGTTGGATTGCCATATTGTTAAAATCAAAACACACCCCAACAGCCAGTCTTATATATATATGTATATAGATGTTTAATCACCCTCTTACACACAGTGCTGATACATGACACAAGGTCTAATTGATGTGAAGTGGAAAATGTATTTACTCAACCCTTCTGCAACAAACAGGATGTGACACAAGGTCAGTTATTTTTGAGCAGAACACAGATGGTTTGAATTCAGCTTTCCTCTTAAACCAGTTGCCATACCCTGGCTAAAGAGCCCAGTCTGCCCAACTATTTATTCATAGCTGGAAGGAGAAGAGATATACTCATGCCTTTCCTAAGGGCATTAGCACAAAGTGAAAGGCTTACAACATCATTCAGGATTCAAACTCAGGTTACCAA